>MU551607.1:1638043-1668335 GCA_024362625.1 Silurus asotus | reverse complement strand
TATGCAGTTAAAATTAAAATTACAGTTAATTAAAGTAGAAAATCAAAAACAAAGACAGACAGACAGACAGACAGACAGACAGACAGACAGACAGACAGACAGACAGACAGATAGACAGATAGATAGATAGATAGATAGATAGATCCCTTAACTGATTGTCAAATATTCCCATATAGTATCCTCAACGCAAATAAATGCATAAATAAAAAATTAATGAAAAGGAAAAACTAACAACAACAACAATCTAATAGTAATAAAAAAAAAAAACCAATCTAAAAAAAAAAAATATTAAAATAAAATCTAAAATCTGTTTCAAACTACCCTACATACATACATACATACAAACAAACGAACAAATAGATATAAGTAAAAAACTACATATGTGAAGAAAAAATAGATAATAGAAATAAAAATACAAAATTGTAAAAAAAAAAAATTCTAATCATAAAAATGTAAACAAATGACCAAATGAAAATATGTGAAGCTAAAATAGCAATACCAATTTGAGTAAAATGGAGAAGTGTGGCTCAGAAAACAAACAAACAAACAAACAAACAAAAAAATACCAAACAAACACAAAAACAATCCTCTTGCATGAAGCCTCACACTGTTTATGCTTGAGGTACACACACTTGCGTACATCATCATGCTGCATTTCGGTATACAGCTGCCAAAAAACTTTCCACAGATGGATTCGACTGCCTCGCTGTCTCCAGAGGCGATGTTTCATCTCTCCCCAGACTGATAAAAACAGTAAAGGAGTGTTCCAGAGAAGACGGCAATAATTATCTCTCCGTTCAGGCCGTTCACTCCGTAGCACACAGTGTACAGAAGCAAACACGCTATAATAAGGCACAAGTTTTCATTCTTTAATTAGAACATTCCGCCAACGCAGCCGAACGGAAACCTCACACGAAAACCTCACGAAACCTCGACACCGAGCCCACGATCTCATCTTCAAACAGCGCTCTGATGAGGCTAGCTAGCTTTTAGCACCACAGCTAGCAAAACACACACACACACACACACACACACACACACAGCTTAGAGCAATAACTCTAAATCATGCTGGGAAAAAAAACGAGTGATAGCGTAAGTCACATTCTGTCTGCCGCCCGCTTAATTATTTCTATACATTCAAACAGGAAATGACATCACATTACGTTACACAGCAAAGCCTCACTGATTGTCTTCTCTTTTGCAACGAGACGGCTTTGTCTCGCGTGCGAATGGAACGAGACTGAAACCTTTCTCATCGCGGCGCACTTTACTTTTCATTCCTGTCGTTATGATTTGAATAATGTTCCAGTTATATGGAGAAAAAGAGGAAATTTGGACTTGCTGAATTTAGCAGCACTTATTCAGGACATCTCAGTGAAAATGTTCAGACAGAACAAAACATACTCCATGGAATCTCGGGATCTTGAGTGGCCTGCTATAAAAGATCTGACCTCAAAGCTATTAGAATGAATGTGAACTCTGACTGCTCCAGAGGCCTCCAAACATCACCTACATCAGTACCTGGTTTACAGCTTGAGTGCAAATCTCCACTGATACACTCCAACATCTAGTGGAACATCTTCCCAGAAGAGTGAAGGTTATTATAACAGGACTCAATGTGGAACAAGAAGTTCAAAAATCAAACTTATGGCCAGATGTCCACAAATGTTTAGTTTTTTTAAAGGTCTGTAAAAATTGTACTGAGCAAGTGTCACTATCAAGTATTTATTACAGGGGTCTCTAATAAGAATCAATGATTAACAGTGAAACACTTTTAGTGATAAATGGTGATGTTCTGACCACGTTTGTTACCACGTCTGCGATTTCATCACGGAGAACAAGTTAAAACAAAGAGCAAACGTGAAATTCTGCGTGAAATTGGGCAAATCTGCCACAGAGACTTTTAGCATATGGCGATGCTGCAACATGTTAGTCGGGGTTTTCAAGAGCGGGAGAACATCACTGGAAGACGATGAAAGATCAGGAAGACCATCGACGAGCTCAACCCTCAATAATGTCGAAATCATTCGGCATCTTGTGCATGATGATCGTCGGTTAACGATCCACATGATCTCATTTCCGCACCCTTCCTACTCGCCAGATTAAACTCCTGCGGACTTCGTCCTCTTCCAGAAGAGAAGATCCAGCACCAAGGTTACCTTTCTGACACAATGGTAGAAGGTGCTTGACACGCTTCGAAAAGACCAGGACGTAATAGTAGAAATTAAATGTATTCATTTTTCTGTGTTTTTATTTATTAACAAGTCAAACATGAAAATGAATATTGAGGAATACTGAAGACCCTGTGGAATACTGAAGACCCTGTGGAATACTGAAGACCCTGTGGGCAAAGCTTCATCATGTCAGTAACTTTTTGGTATGGGCCGTTCCACATTTAGTCCCTATTTGTTGTTATAATAAGCTCCACTCTTCCTGGAAGATGTTCCACAAGACTTTGTAGAGATTTGTGTTCATTCAGCTACAAGTAAAGTCAGGTACTGCTGTAGGTGAGAAGGTGAGGAGGTGCAGTCAGCGTTCACATTCATCTCAAAGCTGGTCAATAGGAGTTTGAGTTCTATAGCAGGAGATCTTCCACTCCAACCCATGTAAAGCAGATCTTCATGGAGCTGGCTTTGTGTCCTGCTGGAACAGGTTTTGGTCTCCTGGGTCAAGCGAAGGGACAATTTAATATTACCGCATCTAAAGACGTCTAATACAATTGTGTTTCTCCAACTTTGGGACAAACTGTTAGAGGACAAAAATCTCAGCTCGGTTAAATTCCTCTAGAACCTGATTCCAGTGATTCCAGCTCTTTTCTCTTTTCTTTTCAGAAATAGCATCTAATAGTTGTTTTTTAAAGAATACAAATGACTGAGCACCTATTTTTTTTTTAAGAGTGGCAATAAGTACTCCATCGATCAACAGGAACAATCTGGATTTTCTGCGTCACATGGCATGCACATGGCTCCGTATCGCTTCACTGCTAATGGTTGAAGATTTCGCCTCTGAAAGTACGCCGCAGCGTTTAATGTCTTCACGGCGAACGGATCGACCTCCGTCTTCACAGGAGCCGCTCTCCCTTTTCATCTCTTTCTGGCCTTTGTCTTTTACCGTCATCGTCGTCTTCTGCTTTTTCTTGAAAGGATCAATTCCAAGCCCCTTTATTAAGGCTGGAACGTGCATAATTCAAAGCGCAGCTGACACCCTTGTCAAGGCAGCCTGGCAGAACTCCGAGCTTTTATCCGACGTGCTGTCAGCGGAGAACAGAGCGAAGACGCGGGAGCTCGGAGTCACGATCGAGATTAAGGAACACACTTCTTGAGCGCCAGACTGGGAGACGTTCTGACTTTCACACCGCGCTGTCTGGCTTCATAATAAAGATAAGAGGACCACGGTAGAGGAAGGACAGCAGGGAGTAGATGTAGGAAGATGTTTGTCTTGCTTGTTTTTTTTTTCTGTGAGGCTTCCGTATTGTTAAATGGATGTAGTTTTCAAAACATCATAAACACGTCTCGTGTCCGTCGCATCCACAGCGCCACTGTTTTCAAAAACGTTTCACAAAAGCTCTTACTTAGTAAGTGTCCCGAACAAGTGTCACTAACGAGTGTCCCTAACAAGTGCCATTGTCAAGTGTCCATGACAAATGTCCTGAACCAGTGTCTTTAGAAGTGTCACTATTGATTATTATTAGAATTGTCCTAAACAGGTGTCATTTTTAAGTGCCCCTAGCATTTGTCAATAACAAGTGTCCCTATAAAGTGTCCTCAAAAGTGTCCCTATAAAGTGTCCCTAACAACTCTCAATAACAAGTGTCTATATGAAGTGTCCTTAAAAGTGACACTATCCAGTGTCCCTAACAACTCCTAATAACAAGTGTCCCTATAAAGGGTCCTTAAATGTGTTACTATCAGTTGTCCCTAGTAACTCAATAACAAGTGTCCCTAAAAAGTGTCCTTAAAAGTGTCTCTATTCAGTGTCCCTAACAACTCTCAATAACAAGTGTCCCTATGAAGTGTCCTTAAAAGTGTTACAATCAAGTGTCCCTAACAACTCTCAATAACAAGTGTCCCTAAAAAGTGTCTTTAAAAGTGTCTCTATATAGTGTCCCTAACAACTCTCAATAACAAGTGTCCCTATAAAGTGTCTTCAAAAGTGTTTCTATCAAGTGTCCCTAACAACTCTCAATAACAAATGTCCCTATAAATTGTCTTTAAAAGTGTCTCTATTCAGTGTCCCTAACAACTCTCAATAACAAGTGTCCCTATAAAGTGTCTTTAAACGTGTCTATATTCAGTATCCCTAACAACTATCAATAACAAGTGTCCCTATAAAGTCTCCTTAAAAGTCACTATCTGGTGTCCCTAACAACTCATAATAACAAGTGTCCCTAAAAAGTGTCCTTAAAATGTCTTTATTCAGTGTCCCCAACAACTCCTAATAACAAGTGTCCCTATAAAGTGTCCTCAAGTGTTACTATCAAGTGTCCCTAACAACTTTCAATAACAAGTGTCCCTATAAAGAGTCCTTAAAAGTGTCACTATCCAGTGTCCCTAACAACTCTCAATAACAAGAGTCCCTATTATTAAGTGTAGATATAAAGGGTCTATAGGCACTGGAGGTGGTAAATCAGTGATTGGATCATTGGATTTAGAAGGTCACAAGTTCAAATTACAGCACCACCAAACTGCCACTGCTGGGCCTTTGAGAAGGTCTTTACCCCTCAAGTGCTCAGTTGTAGGTCGCTATGAATAAGAGCATCTACCAAATGCTGTAAATGTCCCAAATAAGTGTATCTATCAAGTGTAAATAACACGTCTCTACTGTCTACTCTACTAAGTAATGTAACTAAGACATGTCACTATCAAGTGTCCCAAACAAGTTTAACTAACAAGTGTCCATGACAAATGTCCTTAGGATGTGTCACTGCCAAGCTGTAATCCCCAATTAGTGATTCTAGTAAGTATCTTTCATAAGTGTAGCAAACAAGTGTCCCAAACAAATGTCCCTAAAAAATGTCTTGAACAAGCGGGTATAAGTAAATAACGAACACATTCCGTCCCCGAAGCATGCAGTCCCAGACCTCCTGAGGTTTTTTTTACACACTGCAGATGTTTGGCATTTTGAGGTAAAAAAAACCCAAAAAAATGATCATAAATGTTCCCATAAAAAAAGAATATATATATATATAAATTCTTTATTTACCCTAGAAGGCTGTTTATTGCATCTGCATGTAGAGTTGTAATCTGAAAGGGAAGAGACAGAGGGCCTAAGCTCTATTTTTCTTGCTCATGAGGCCGCCCGCTGCACCGGAGTGTGAAATAGCCATTGTTGTCGAGCGAGGCGGTCTATCGGCCTCACGCCGTGTGACCGAGCGATGACATCACACTACCATAAAGCTTCCTTTTATTGGCTCGGAGAAGCGAAAGGGGACGGCAGAGGCATAATAATTGACCTTCGTGAAGCAGTGCGTACTCGCAAATAGCGATAAAGAAAGGAAACAAAAAGAACCTGGAGGGAACAGAGCGCTCCTTTCTCACCTGCTCACACACAGTCAGAGGCTGATGGGATTCCCACAGAGAGAAAAATCCTCAAGATGTTTTTTTAACTACAGCGCGATTATATTCGGACACAGTCAGACCTCAGTGTAGTCACGTTTTACAATACGCAGTTGTCTTTCTCAAACACGTGACCATTTTTGTCATTGATTATACACTATACGTAAAACAGTATTGGGACACCTGACGTTCTCGGCTATACGTGGATCTTTACCAAACTGTACAGTATTTCTGAACTAGGAGACCTGAACCTGTTCCAGCATGACACAAAGTGCACAAAGCCAGCTTCATGAAGATCTGCTTTACCTGGATTGGAGTGGAAGATCTCCTGCTATTGGGCTCTAAACCCTAGTGAATAGGATAAATGTGAACGCTAACTGCACTCCAGACCTGCTCACCTTCTTACCTACATCAGTACCTGACACAAATCTCCACATGATCTAGTGGAACATCTTCCTAGAACAGTGGAGGTCATTACAAAAGAAGATGGGGATTAAATGTGGAACGGAATCCACATTTTTAATGAGTCAGCAGATCTTCGTTCGTCTCTTTGTTAGTGCATTTAATTGACAATTATTTGTTTGTGATGTTTTACAATTGTACAAGAGCCTAACAAATGTGTCGAACAGCTTAACAATGATTTTAAATGCAGCAAATGTTTTATATTTTATGTAAAAAATAAAAAAAACCCTCATATTCGCATTAATCAACTTTCACAAGACTCATAGTGCTACATTCTCTTCAGCATGTGGCTCCGCCCCCTTTCCCTTTCACATTCCTATCCACATTTAGTCCCCATTTGCTGTTATATTTGTGATTGAGGTTTACAAGAGTGTTAGTAAAGTCTGGTGTATGTGAGAAGGTGAGGAAGCCTGGGGTGCAGTCAGCGTTCACATTCATCCTGTTCAATAACTCTATAGCAGGAGATCTTCCAGGCTAACACGTAAATCAGATCTTCATAGAGCTGGCTTTGTGTTACTCTTGAATTCTACAAACTTGGAACGTGCTAATTTAAGTGTTTCAGGAAGAGGTAGGTCTTCAGTCGTCGCTTGAAGATTGCTGTATGGACATCTAGGGGAAGTTCATTCCACCACCTCGGTGGCAGAACAGAAAAGAGCCTTGAAGTGTAGTTACCTCTCATTTTAAGAGAAGGAGGTACCAGTCAAACAGTGCTGGAGGATCTCAGACAGCGTGGTGCAGTGCGAGATGTGATGAGGTAAGATGGTGCTGGTCCATTTTTGGCCTTGTAGGCAAACATCAGTGTTTTGAATCTGATACGTGCAGCTACTGGAAGCCAGTGAGGGGAGCAGCAGTGGGGTGGTGTGGGAGAACTTGGGCAGATTGAACACAAGTCGTGCAGCTGCGTTTTGGAGTGAACGAATAGCGTTCATGGGGAAGACCTGCCAGAACAAGTTTGGGTCTTCTAGTTCATGAAATATTTTCATAGTCCAAAAATGTTCTGTACAGTTGTGTTTGAAGAAGTACTACATATGGCTGGAGAAGTCAGGTGTCTCAATACTTCTGTCACAATAGTGTAGCTATTGTTTTTGTTTAATGAGCACAAATGCAAACCGCTGCATTATTAGAGGAAAAGGATCCATTTCATGCTGGAAGACTAATTTCACTTCATCACACCACTAAGGTTCGGAGTATTTTCCGCTGACAGCATGCCTGAAGTGTTTTCCTTTTTTTTTAAATATCTTTTCAGTTTCTCTCTCAACGCCTACGCAGGGATAAAAATAAGCACAGACAAGCTGTCGGAGTAGAAGCAAGGTGCTTAGCACTTCCTTATAAGAATATCTTGAAAACCATTTCCAAAAGGAGTTACTAGAGTACCCTTAGCTCCATATGGTGCCGGAATAAGTGCACACGCTGCTGAAAAAAAAAGAAAAAAGACACAAAAAGAGCCACTCCCCAAACGCGTGGCGAGTTGAGCGCCATCGATCCGAAGCCGCTCTCTTTCTCGCTAAGGGAGCGCTTGATGAAGTGTCTTGTTATCCAGTCAATGTGCTGACTCCTCATTTCTTCGGGAAAGAGCTCGACGTGAGGGGTCTCGCTCTCTGTTTTTTTTTTTTCTTTTCGTTCCTACCCGGGGTGTCCCATTTTCTCACTCTCCACTCAGCCATAAATCAAATCCGGCTCTTTTTCCGAAAGCTGCAGATTGCTCCTGTGTAAACACGCTGGTCCGCTAAGGCCCACATTACATTCCTGTTTGTTCATTAAATATTAACCCGCCGTGCCGCCCCGTGCCTGCTGCCTCCCGCAAAAGATTTTTATTTTGTCGAAGCGTTTGTTTGGCCGCGCTCGGTCCGTGCTGAAGGGCATCGCCGATATAATCAGATCTCACCATGTTGCCCGGAGTCAGAACTTTTTTTTTATTTTTTTATCCATCTCTCTCTCTCTCTCTCTCTCTCTCTCTCTCTCTCTCTCTTTCTCTCTCTTTCTCTCAGCAGTTCTCCAAAATGACAAGAAAAAAATTGCATGATTTATTAAACCACTGCTTTTCTTCTGATACGTCACAGTTTCTATGGTAATATCAAAAACTAAACACATATATTAATTAACAGACAAAAAAACAAACAAAAACAAAAAAGAGGAGCTCAGTATCTTAGTTGTTAATGTTGGAGCAGGAGGTCTTGAGTTCAAATACCAGCCACACCAAGCTGCCACTTGTGGGCCCCTGAGCCAGGCCCTTAACCCCCTCGGTAGCTGCTCAGTTGTATGAACGTGATAAATATAAGTTGCTCTTGGATGAGGGAGTCCGCAAAATGTCATTTATGGAAGGAGTCTCCAGTGTCAGAACTTTCACACGCATTTTGTGTCTGTGGTTTCTGGGGGAAGTTGTGAAGAAAAGAACACTTGTGTGTTTAAAGCTGTTCCAACATGCACAATTTTAATGGGAACAGTTTCTTGAGCTGATACGCGACTAGAAATGGATAAAAACACAACCAGACAAAAGTATTGGGACATCTGATTTTTTCCAAATTTGAAGGCACAGACTTCGATGTTGTAGCATGGAATTTTCCTTCACTTGAACCAGAAGCTCCATGGAGATATACCTTCCTTCGTTTGGAGTGGAAGATCTCCTGCTATAGCGCTTTGACTTCTCAACCCTATTGAACATGATGAATGTGGATTCTGGCTGCACCCCAGGCCTCCTCAACTTCTCACCTCCATCAGTAACTGACTTTCCTCACACCCTTGTGCTGAATTAATCTTCCATCAAATCGAGTGAAACATCATCCCAGAAGAGTGGAGGTTATTAAAACAGCAAACGGAGACTAAATGCGGAACGGATGTTCAAAAAGCACATGTTCAGGTGTCCACAAACTTCTCCACTATGTGGTTAGTGGGTTTAAAACACAATTTCTACAAGGGATTCAATCGGACAAAAGCAGGATATTTCCATAAAAGATGAATATCTCCCCGTGTCAGAAATGTAAAAAATTTACAAGATGTAAATTATCAATTTATTTCCCAACTTGAGTCAATGTGGGGTTTTTCAGGGTTTCCTGTAGTTGATCGTCGACTTAAAAAGAAAAAAAAAAAATGCACATGCTTTAAAATTGCTGTGTTGCTTTCAATTCTATTGATTTAGAAGCAGGTACGTGTTATTACTGTGTTTGGATCGCATCAAGCCGCCTTAATTTTTTTTTCCTGAACACATAGAGGTTCAATTCAAGTGCGTATGATTAAAGCGGGAAATAAAAGAATCAACCTGCAGTGGAAATGCATAGACTGAATGCTGGCCAGGGAACATAATCCTGTTCAAATACGACTGGGGTGTGAACACAACATGTTTGCAGTCGAACAGTTTATGAATAGATCCTTGGCTTTTTCAGTCATTTAGACTCCCAGCAACCATTATGGCCTCCAAATATGGCTGCTGTGAACTCCAGCTCTTAGAGTGCACACTAAAAGATCTCCGAGTTACTAAGTGAGATCGTCTTCTCAATTACGCACATGCACACACACACACACACGCACACACACACACCCCTGACTTAATAGAGACATTCATTCAGAAGTTCTCTAATTGAGACTTGTTTCTTTGAGATTTGTGCTCCTTCAGACACAAGGGTTTAAAGTAAGTAAAGGCAGGTACTGATGTAGGTGAGATGAGGAGGTCTGGGGTGCAGTCAGCAATCCAACTCATCATGTTCAATGAGATTGAAGCTCCATAGCAGGAGATCTTTCACTCCAACTCATGTAAAGCAGATCTTCTGTGTGCCTCTGACTTTGTGATGAAAGTTTGCAGAAGAACCACATATGGCTGGAATATTCAGGAGTCCCAATATTTTAAAGAAACGAATCCGGACAAGTCATTTTGTTGAATGGAATGAAAAGATTTGAGTTACAGTGATGAACTGAAATTTCTTTGGCATTTCTAATAAACACAACAACTGCATTTTACTCAACATTTCATATCCTGTGCATGTGCTTTGCTCCGCAGTACGTTTACTTTACACTCCCTTTACTCACTCATTCACTGGGTTTAATTGCATTATAGGAAAAGCAAATTTGATTTCATTTCTCCCAATTTCATTTTTGTCTCTGAGTAATTAATCCAACGGCCGTGAACCGTTTACGATCCTGTTTGCTTGCTTGCTAGGACACTGACGTGAAAAAGCAGCAACGCAAACAGCTGCTGCTTCCTTGGCTTCGGAAGCTTGAATAGGTTCATTGAGCTCGTCAGCTCGAGCTCGTCACAAGACATTTATTCGTCCTCGGTTCTCATTTGCATGTGTGGCGTGACATAGTGGAGAACTTGCGGCTGCTTTCTGGAAAATGCTAGAAATCTGTAGCGACAAAAAACAAAGATATATATATATATATATATATATATATATATATAAAAATACAAGGGTGGTATCGAAAAGGTTTGAGACAATTTTTGTAACACACGAACAGAAGGCAGGACAAGGCCCCACGCACAGTCACAGGGAGCACCGACCTTCATAAGTCAGTGTGCCATAAGACATCTTCCTACATCGGTAGCTGTGCGACAGGTGCTATTTTGACCACGTGCGCACTCTGTCATGTGCTTCTCCTCGCACGTGAGTTTCATTACATCACAATTTGTCAAATTCACTCAAATCCTTACACTCGCTTTTTTTTCCCGCTTTTAATACGTCAACTTTGACGACCAAATGTTTACTTGCTGCCTAATAAATATATTTCACCACTAACAGGTTCCATGATGAAGAGATCATCAGTGTTTTTCACTTATAATGTCATAATGTTATGGCTGGTCGGTCTACATTATTCATTATGCATGGAGTGATTAGATCATTTCATAAATGATGTTTAGTTCTGCTCCGGGTTGTAACAGTAGAACATGGTGGGAGTGGGTGGATGGTGGGAGGAGGTGGATGCTTACAGTATATGTAAGGTACATGTGAGAATATTTGTGCTTTTGCTGTGCTGCTGGACTAAAATCTTTTGCTCCTATTGAAGCTGCTCCACTTGTAGAACAACCTCACATTTAATGATGCAAACCGTGCTGGTGTTTTTGTCCGTGCCTGTGGAGAATTGCAACTTGGCACAAACTTGTTACACCATGTGCTCTAATAGCCACCCCCAAAGCACCGAGAACATTCATCACCTCTTCCTCGACCTCCTCCCTGCCTACACCCCCAACCCCCTCCACCTCTTTGCCCAATTCTCCACCAAGTTCCAACCTCAATTAGGCGCTCTGTGCTGTCCTTGGATGAAAGCGGATGCCGGACTCCCTTCGACTTCTCCCTCCTGTTATTTCTGTACATGCTCAGCTGCCTTCGTCCCTTATTAAAGCTTTGGCTTTGGACCTCCGCAGGTCATCGGACTCCGGGGTTTCGGTTTCTACTGCGCTCAAAGTGTCGGAGAAAAAAGCTAAAAAGGCTTTATAAGCAGCAGTCGGGTACGCACACGCTTTCAATTATCACCACCGCCTACAGGAAGTTTATATTTCTAATTCCCAGGTCATCATGATGTCTTTAGCTTCCAGAACATGTCAAATGCAAAGAATTCAATATATTAACCCTGACTTTTATTAGAAATTGAGAGAATCTGAAGTTAAGGTTCACAGTTTCATTATTACAGTAAACAAAAACGGTGGTTCAGGCCTCAGCCATGGTCACGAGCTGTACACACTGAAACAATAAGGTCTTGAGAACCCTTGGTGGAGATGAGGCTCCTCTGGGCATACTGTTCATGATAGGGTGTGAAGCTCAGCAATCAAAGAGAGTCTTGTAGTAAAGCCTTTGTCTCTCTGGTGCTCTGGGCTTTTCTCTTAAAAAAGATGTGCTAGTTTTACTAGATGGAGATCCCATGGTCAGACCCAGAACCTGCTGGAAAGTTTGTACCTCAATGTCTGAGGTTCCCCATGGGACAGGAACCTGTGGCCGAGACTAGAAAGACCTGGGAAGATTCTGCCTTTTCAACAAAAAATTAGGAAAAAAAGATTAAATGAAAAGTGATCTGAACATAATTAATAACAGTCCATACAACTTCTCTCTCATAGATCTACCATTCATACCTTGTTTCTCAGGTCAGCTCCAAATACAGAGAAGGTCATGTCTCCTTTAGTTTGGTTGCTTTTAAGCTTTTATTCTTTTGGCTTTACTGTGTGTATTTTATTGACTAGTACAAAGAGATAACCCCTTTAACTTTTCCCTGGAAAAGTCTTCCCCGTGATCCTCTGAGGGAATGGTCAGTGTAGAAAATGGATGGATGGATGGATGGATGGATGGATGGATGGATTGATAAATGAATGGATGGACAGACAGATTGATGGATGGATGGATGGAAACCATTTCCTTTTTTTGTTTAAAATAAATACTTTTATTATTTACTTTTATTAAATATTTGCCTTTTTTTTTTCAATTGTATGTACAATTTTAAACTTTTGTACTTTTGTAGATTACAATGTGTAAAAATTACATCAAACTTTTCATCCATTTGCAAAGTCTACAAAAATAAGTAGAGGTCTATGGGTTTCTGTTTCGGCTAAAACATATGACTGTTCCTGTTCTGTAGGTGAAACTGACGACGAATTACAGGAAAAAGAAGCCGGCTCTCTAAATTGTCAGCTAATCACAACTCGCTTCATCTACGAAATTTACCAAATCATGCAACATTTATTCAACAGTTACATCAGATGCCAACATTGTCTATCTGACTGATACTTTTACTTCCTGTTATAGACCAAAAAAATGCCCTTTAGTTTGGCATGTGATCAAAACAGTGTATGTGAAAAATATTTAGTTTCCCTTTTAATGTTGTGGTCAGTATGCTTCCTGCTTAGCCCCGCCCCTTCCTTTCCTGGTTTATATCTGTTGTTATTATAATTTAAATTGGATGATAATTGTAAAATGATCAATTTGAACCATATTTTTTATATTATTATATTCTTAATATCATTAATATTTTATATCAGTCTTGCATAAAATTTAATATTTAATTTAATTTAATATTGAAGCATAAAAAGCAGAAAAGGATATTTATTGTTTGACATAAACAAAGAGAAAATAACATATATAACTTTTTATTTTTCATTCATTTAATCACACATAGTGTAGTAATCACAGTTTTGCAATACCAAATATGATTAATGTCCTAAAGTGCACAATATTTACAATCTAATATCCACTCTTAATCTGAAAGTGAAACGGAAATCCACTCATTTGCACAAATGATAAACATGATACCAACTAGAGTAACCTATTTAAAGATCTCAGAAGATCTAGTAGAATTTAGGGCAGGGTGCAGCTTGGTGGATCAGGGTGGGGCAGGGTGTGTGGCATGGTGGGGTTGTTCTGTAATGAGTGTAAGAAGATTTTGTGTGTAATAAAACACTGTAAGAAAAGGACTCATGTGGACCTCCAATTTCCTGTCACTCTCTTGTTGCTTTTGAAAAGAACATAGTGATCCATCTGAACTTTTCAGTGAAGACAGAATGTTTGATGAAGCCGCTGATGGTTGCGCTGATTTTTGCTCAGCTATTTTTACATTTAGGTTGTTTGAGTCACACAAAACCAAATTCCTCAAAGTCAAAACAATATAGGAACGAGGAGCTTTAAATGAGGTGTAAATTTGAAACAGTTATTTCAGCATTTGTTTTTCATTTTCCACCATTCTTATTTTGGCAGACATCATAATTGGCTGAGCTGGTAGTTTTAAAGACTTTTATGAGAAAAAAAAAAATTGTCATTCCTGCAATCTATGTTGAGAGTCTCATTGATTTCATCAGTTGAGAAACACAATGCGGAGATGAAGGTGGTTACAAACCTCCTGATCATTTTTCTGTCGCCGTGTCAGAGTAACTAATCCCTGTGTCAGAGTAACTAGTCCCTGTGTCTAAGTAGCTAGTTCCCATGACCGAGTAACCAGTCCCTGTCTCTGAGTAACTAGTCCCTGTGTCAAAGTAACTGGTCCCTGTGTCTAAGTAACTAGTTCCCATGACTGAGTAACTAGTCACTGTGTCCGAGTAACTAGTCCATGTGACCGAGTAACTAGTCCCTGTGACCAAGTAACTAGTCCACGTGACCGAGTAACTAGTTCCCATCACAGAGTTACTAGTCCCTGTGTCCCAATAACCAGTCCATGTGCCCGAGTAACTAGTCCCTGTGTCCGGGTAACTAGTCACTGTGTCCGAGTAACTAGTCTGTGTGACCAAGTAACTAGTTCACGTGACAGAGTAACTAGTTCCCATCACAGAGTAACTAGTCCCTGTGTCCCAATAACCAGTCCATGTGCCCGAGTAACTAGTCCCTGTGTCCGAGTAACTAGTTCACGTGACCGAGTAACTAGTCGCCATGACCGAGTAACTAGTCGCTGTGTCTGAGTAACTAGTCCTTGTGTCAGAGTAACTAGTCCACGTGACCGAGTAACTAGTCCTTGTGTCCGAGTAACTAGTTCCCATGACCGAGTAACTAGTCGCCATGACCGAGTAACTAGTCGCTGTGTCTAAGTAACTAGTCCCTGTGTCAGAGTAACTAGTCCACGTGACCGAGTAACTAGTCCATGTGTCTGAGTAACTAGTCCACATGTCCGAGTAACTAGTCCCTGTGTCTGAGTAACTAGTCCCTCTGTTTGAGTAACTAGTCCCTGTTTTTGAGTAACTAGTCCCCGTGTCCAAGTACGAGTCCCATGTTTATCTGTAAGAGTCCCTTTGTCCAAGTCGCCTGTCTATGAGAACGAGTCCCTTGTCTATGAGTACGAGTCCCCCGCTTCCGAGTATGAGTCCACCGTGTCCAAGTACAAGTCCCTGTTTTCGAGTAACTAGTCCCCGTGTCCAAGTACGAGTCCCGTGTCTATCTGTACGAGTCCCTTTGTCCAAGTCGCCTGTCTATGAGAAGAGTCCCTTGTCTATGAGTACGAGTCCCCTGTTTTCGAGTATGAGTCCACTGTGTCCAAGTACAAGTCCCTTGTCTATGAGTACGAGTCCCCTGTCTATGAGTTGTTGCTATAGAAATGATAATGTATTCAAATGAGAGCACTCGTATTCATATATTCCCTGTGGTATAATGATCATAGGTGCAAATTAGAACCTAAATGGCTTCAATCGAAATTTCAAATAGCATGGAAGGAGAATCTTCTGAGTTCTAGAAAAGCTCTTAGTGCTGCTGATCAGCATATTTCTCAACCCTCATAGAAAATAACAAGCAGAATACTAGATTTTATGCAGCAAGGTTGCAAATTTAACAGGAAAAAAAGCACCACACTCACATGCACACTATCAATAGGTAGTAATGATTTCATGGACTTTTTCAAAATAAAATTGAAAATATCAGGGAAAATATTTTATAAATAACCCTGTAAACAGGACTGTAATTATTATGGACAATCGATTACAAAGTTGAAGAATGACTTAATTTCATTTATTTTCTCATCAAAATGATCAACCTGCATTCTCGATCCCTCGTTCTTCAAACAAATAATTCTATAAGTAATTGAACCTGTTTTAAAAATAAATTCTTCTAGCAACATTGGTTTTGTACCTAAATATTATAAACTGCAGTTATCAACCCCCTAACTAAGAAACTTGACCTTGACCCTGTCAGCTGTCCAACTACAGGCCAAGATCAAACCTCTCCTTTATCTCCAAGTTTTTAGAAATGGGGAGGTTTGATATTGGCCTGTGGTTGGACAGCTGACAGGGTCAAGGTCAAGTTTCTTACATCGAAATGTATCAGTGGGAATTTCGGCCTCATCATAGCACAGAGATGACACTAGTTAAAATGACTGTAATTGGCCTCTGATTAGGGTTAGGGATTAGGGAAGCTGTTGGGATAAAGGGAACAGCTCTCTCCTGTTGCAGGTCTTATTTGACTGATCGCTAACAGTTTGTTGATGTAAATGGTCCTTCACAGGTAAGGTTTGATGTTCCGCAAGGATCTGTATTAGGCCCACTGCTTTTCTCTTTATATATGCTGCCTCTGGATGAAATTATACATAAACATGGTATTCGATTCCATTGCTATGCTGACGACACACAGTTGTATAGTTGTATCTCTGCGAAACAAGATGAGAGAGATCAACTTCAAAATATTGCTGAGTGTGTAAAGGACATTAGACAGTGGATGCTTGATGACTTTCTTCTGCTCAACTCGGATAAGACGAAAGTACTTCTACTAGGACCACATGCAGCTAGAAGTAAACTTTCCGATGTATTACCTTCTGGTTCTCCCTTTTAGTTATGCTGCCAGAGCGAATCTTGCCAGAGTCCCAAACTTAACTTTCATAGAAAAATAAGGACACATGATAATCCATATCCTCCTCTTCCTGTCACCCCTCTTCTCTCTTTCTCTCTCGATCAAGTTAAACATGCTTCTGATGTACAGGGGATCACTGTTCCTGCCCCTCTCCTTTCTTTGGATCTGCCTCTGGATGGTGTTCTCTTCAACTGTATACCATTTTGTGCAGATGGGGATGGTTCACATCTAAGGCCTGGGGATCCATAAAATTATGCAGTAAGAACAGAAGCTTTGAGGATGAATTTGGAGTGAAGTTAATGTCAACAGCCTGCTACACTGACTCAGGACTACAGTTTGCATTTGATCTGCACCTCAACATGGTATATCTCTAATAAATGGACATTCGGTGCAACCCAGATGAGGATGATGTTCCCTCTTGAGTCTGGATCCTCTAAAGGTTTCTTCCTTATGCCAAACGTAATAATTCTTTCTCAACACATTATCTGTGCAAAGCTGCTTTAAGACAATGTTCATTGTTAAAAGTGTAATACAAAGAAAAATGAACTGAATTGAATGTATTCATGTTTGTACTACTATCAGAGCTGCTGCCATAGAGAAAAGAAATCAACATTTTCTGACCAATCAGAATGGAGGATTTAGCAGAAATGCTATTATATAACTCTGTGTGTGTGTGTGTGTGTGTGTGTGTGTGTGTGTGTGTGTGTGTGTGTGTCTGTGTGTGTGTGTGTGTGTGTGTGTGTGTGTGTGTGTGTGTGTGTGTAGATCCTACAGCAGGCAGTTCAGCCTGCTCTGGCCATATTTTCTATTTAGAGAAGCCACAGCTTCTCTTATATACACATACACACACACACACACACACACACATACACACTTTACACACATATACATACATAACCATATTGCATTAGCCCCATGTGAGAGGATCACAGGCTCGTGCTATTGGCCGTTGCCATAACAATAGGGGCGGGGAGGCAAGCGGAGGTGGAGACTGAGTCTGATTATAAAATCCTTCACAGAGACACATTTGCTTCCTGTATTTTTTTTTTCTTTCATATTTTCAGTTGATGCTATTTTTTATTGCCTCACTCTCTACCTCTCTCTCTTTCTCCGTCTCTCCATCTCTCTCTCTCTCTCTCTCTCTCTTTCTCTCTCTCTCTGTTGTGGCAGCAGGGGGGGGAGGAGGGCCTTGCATGAAAAGCAGCAGAAGGGAAGGCAGTGCAGGAGCAGCCTGTGGAGACAGGGGCAGACTGTGTATGTGTGTGTGTGTATGTGTGTGTGTCCACCTCCATCACACTCAAACACACACACACATACACACACACACATCCTCCAGTTGTGGATTTATTAGTGTTGCCAAAGAAGCTGGAGGGCCTGGTGTCGTCCTCGTCCTCATCCTCATCCTCGTCCTCAGCAGCAGCAGCAGCAGCAGCAGCAGCAGCAGCAGCAGGGACACACTCGCTCCTCGTCCACTTCTGTGAGTATCAACTGCGCTGCCAAAACATATAACTGTGATTCGGAAACAGGAACTTGTTGCTTTGATTCACAGGCGAGTCACGCTCAAGAGCGCCGGTCTGGAAGAAGGTCACTGAGTATGTGTGAATGAGTGTATGTGTGTGTGTGTGTGTGTGTGTGTGTGTGTGTGTGTGTGTGTGTGTATGTAAGAGTGTCTGTTGGTCTGATGATCATTGACTAATTCATTAAGCTGTCTCTCTGTTGAGATGTTTAAAAGCATCTGAAAAAAAAAGACTGTTTTTGATGTTGCTACTTCACAACAGTGTTTGTTACTTTCTTCTTCTCGCACACCACACACATTGTTGCACCCCACACGCTCTAAATCAATGAGTTACTAACTCCTAATTGTTTATTATTCAACTTATTCTATTTGTCCTTATCATTCAGGATCTGTACTCTTGACCTGAGCCAGAGTCGTGTTCTAGAATCCAAATCTCATCAACTTGGAAACACTTGGAAAATGTTATCCTGAACTGTATATACGTATACATTTTTTTTATTATTATTATACTTCAAAAGGTTCAGAAACCTTTGATTAAAGTAGATGAAAGATGTGGGAATTCTTTGGAATTTCTTTTTTTTTTTTTTTAAGTGCAACCAAACAAACAGTAACTTATTAGCAAACGCCACCATGTGTGAACTTTTTCCCCCAAACACATGCACACACAAACATATACACATATACACACACACACACACACATATATATATATATATATATATATATATATATATATATATTATAAGTGAGTGAATGAGACAAGTTTGCTATAATATTATGGATTTAATTTCCTGTCAAACACCATAAAGAGTTCAAATATTGATATGTTTACAGTATATGTTAGAGGAAAGAAAAGAGTGCAGGCAGGGTGGAGTGGGTGGAGAAGAGTGATAGCAGGAGTGATTTGTGATAGAAGAGTATCTGTGAGAGTGAAAGGGAAAGTTTATAGGACTGTGGTGAGACCTGCGATGTTGAATGGATTAGAGACAGTGACATTGAGTAAAAGACAGGAGGTGGAGCTGGAGGTAGCAGAGCTAAAAATGTTGAGATGTTTGTTAGGAGTGACGACGATGGACAGTATTAGAAATTAGTTTATTAGACTGACAGTGCATGTAGGACGTTTTGGAGGCAAGGTGAGGGAGGTGTGATTGAGATGGTTTGGACATGTGGAGAGAAGGGACATGGGGTATATTAGTAGGAGAAGGCTGAGGATGGAGCCACCAGGAAGGAGGAAAAGAGGAAGGCCAAGGAGGAGGTTTATGGATGTGGTGAGGGAAGACTCTATATACATATAGAGGCAAGTGTTTTAAAGTTTAAAGAAAAAATCGTAGGCTCAGATTCCTCCAAAGGAAACAGTTTCTAAATGAATGATATCATTATACATTACATGACGTATCTTGAAAGTATTGTACTGTCAGTAAAGTATCGGTATTGTGATATGATATTTCAGTCCAGGTGCCTCACCCTTCAGGTAAACATTACCTGAGTAAATAAAATCCAAGTGTGGCATCAAAGTGCAGGTAAATTACACTCATAAATCACTGAGTCTGACACCTGGCTGTGGAGTTTCACTGTAAAAATAATTATGACTTGTACTGAATATCTTCCTCTCGGTTCTACTTTTATATTCCGGCTCGTCTGCTGAATATCCCATCAGCTGGAATGGCTCATTCATGGCTCTAATATTTGCTTTCACCTTTCCCATGACTCATAATAATAATAACTCACCTCGGCGTGCGAGTCTCTGCTTCTCGAGAAGCCGATTGCTGATAATTGCTCGGTTGAGTTTCACTTAACTGAGACAAATACGAGGCATTATTGCCTATCGGAGTGAGATTGGTGTGTTGGAGAAATTACCTCAGAGAGATGAAACGGGCAAATAAACGCGAGCATGGGCTTCTGGCGACGGACCCGAGAGTCGATTATAACGTCTGGCAAAACACGACCCTGTAAATCCAAAGCTTTGGACTTCTTCAATATCTCCATAGGAACGGGGAACTCGGGAGAAGTTTGACAAAGTGATATTGAAGAAATGTTTTGACCCTCTGGGGGCAAATCAGTCTGATATCAGAAAAGCAATATCAGACACGGTCGGGGTTCTGGAGCAGTGAATAACGAGGGATATTTGGCTTTTGGCTCTAGTAGATTTTACGTGTCATTTTTACATATAATAGAGAACAGGCGAATTTTGACTTGATTGGGAAAGTTCTTTTTTTTTTCAAACTGGTACCACAATGATAGAGACCAGCAACTCTATTGGATGTCTTTGCATGTGGCTGTCCAGAAAGCCAGCTACTAAAAAGATATGCTCTACATGGGTTGGAGTAGAAGATCTTCTGCTAAAGAGATTTCACCTAAACCCTATTGAACACCTTTGGGATGAATTGGAAGGTCAAATGTACCCCAGGCCTCCTCACCTTACCTCACCAACATACATCGAGCACAAATTCTAGTTCCATACTCTAAAATCTAGTGGATGTTCACAGCTGTAGAAATGGAAAATCTCCCCTTTTTTGAACGCGATATTAATATTCTTTAATAACTTCCGGATTTATTATGGCCTGACTCGGGCTTACATTTGGAGATTGCTTCATCAAAATGCTGTCACGCTCTAATACCTTTAATGAACTGCCTTATCGGATCGAGCCCAGAGGCTGAAAAGCTCTCGAGCGAAATGTAGTCTGAAAACTTTTTCTTCCATGTTCAGTTTGAATTTGTTTTGGATTGTTGACTTGTTTACCATACAAAATTTTCTTTTGTTTTAATTTTTTCGAAAATGGTGCAGAGATCTCGCTTGTGGTCACGCCATAGATGTTTGATTCAGGACTCGGACATTCATTAGCGTTGATCGTCTTTTGGTTAAGTCATTCCTTTGTGAATTTGGATGTGTTGTCTTCTTGTCATCCTGTAATAGTCAGCCGGTATTTGTAACGATCTCTGATCCCTACCACATAAGAGTATAAAAGTTATAGTTAAAGAGAAGCAGCCCACCATCATCATTTCTGCCACCACCATGCTTCACAGTGGGTAGAAACCTAGTTACATATTCAAAAAACTTTGCTTTTTCAACTTACAGAGATTCAGGCTGATCGTTCCATTGAATCGACATCAGTGTTAATTTATGTATTTATTGATTAAACACTTAGTAAGTCAGTCTTGATAAAGACGTCTGCCAAAAGCCATGAATGTGTATATATAGTATAGTGTTTTAGTATTGATGTCTTTTTAACACTCATTCAATCAGTCATCCATTCACTCACTCGAATATATATAATACTCACTCAGTTATTCATTTATTACCTCACTCACTCATTTACCAACATATTCACTCACTTATTCACTCATTCAATTACTCATTCACTCTCTTATTCTTTTACTTATTCATCCACTTATTTACTCACTCACTCATTCAGTCACTCAGTTACTCAATTACTAATTTTCCTCCTTATTCACTCACTCACTCATTTATTCACCCACACATTTACTTACTAATTCACCCACTCGTTTATTCACTCACTCATTCACTTACTGACTCACTCATTCACTCCCAAATACTCTTCCACTCTTTTACTCACTCATTTATTCACTTTTTTACTAACTCACTCCTTTACTCTCATTCTTTTACTCATTCACCCACTTATTTACTTTCATTCTTTTACTCATTCACTCACTCACTCATTCACTCACTCACTCATTCACTCATTCACTTACTGACTCACAAAATCACTCGCTCACTCATTCACGCCCCTAATTTCTCTTCACTCTTTTACTCACTCACTCATTTAATCACTTATTTACTAACTCACACATTTACTCGCTCACTCCTTTACTCCATCACTCATTCATTTATTCACTCACTCATTCACTTAATCATTCACTCACTTACTAAATTCCTCGCTTATTTACTCACTCACTCCTTTTCTGATTTACTCAATTACTCATAAACTTACTGACGTACCAAATCACTTAGTTATTTACTCATTCACTCACTCAGTCTTATTTACTCACTCACATATTTCCTCCTTCACTCATTCAGCATCATTATTCACTCACTCATTTACTTACTCACCCTTTCTTGTCTGAACCTGATCTAAATAGTAGAAAAAAATAAAAATGGAAATAAGGTCATGTTAAATCATCATGGTGAGTCATGCCGGGGTTGGGGGTGTGTGGAGGTGAAGAGCGTCTTGGCTCCCTGTTTCCTCTTTACACATACAATAATGTGGTAGAGATGACATACAGAGGATCATCCCATTTTCTAGCAGATATTAATAATTCTTACGTTCATTCTGATTCGGTATTGTTTTTAAACATGTAACTAGAAATGGAAAAAAAATGATACAGACGTGTCATTTTTAATAAATGAATAAGTGATAAAAATACATGGGCAAATATCTGAGGAAAATTATTACAATTTCATATTATTTACATATTACACAGCGATGACTGCAACTCAGTTTTGTTTATATAATCCAGTTCTTGATTGTTTATTTACATTTATTTACATTATCGTTATATGTGAGCGTATATGTGGGCTTTATTAAAAGCCATAAGCCCATAGATAAAAGTACATTTGTATTAACTGTAAAACTGCTACCTAAAGTCAATATTAAAGTGATTTTTATCAATTACTTAAAAAAAAGAAAAGAAACATTGTTTTTGCACGTTTTACAATTCAGGTTAATTAGTACTACGTCTCACTTCCACACTTCGGTCCTTAGATCTCTCGTTCATCTTTCTTGTTTGTTCGATTAGCAACTTCTCATTTTGTTTTCATGCATTTCCTTAATTTAACACGCAAAATGCCCTGAAGTGTCGATTATTCTTAAAAAAAAAAGCAAGAAATTAGATCTCTATTAGAGATGACAAGATTTACGAATTGGCATAAAAATTAATTTATGTGATGCATCGATTTAAAAAAAGTGTGCATTGGATACAATTTGGCATTTGTATTACATAATTTTAAACATATTTGCATTGAAAAAACAATTTATTTATTTATATTCATGAGTAGATGCGCTATACTTTTATTATTTATAAAGTGACCAATATTTTGTGTACAATAAAAGTGCTGCTACGTGAACATGACGTATCACAACACTACGGAGACTGAGGCGTGTACTGAGAGTCACATAGAACTATCTGTACCATATTGAATTGCACAGCATCGTATTTTTTTCATTGAATCGCATTGTGTTGTATCAAATCGAATTCGGATCGCACTGCTTCATAACCGGTGAATTGTATCGTAGCTGCTTTATATGTATCTTCATTGAATCGTATCGTTGGCTATGCAAATCGCATTGATGATGCACGTATTGGGACACCTGACTTTTCCAGCCGCATGTGGTTTTCCCGAAAATGTTATCACCACAAGGTTAGAGACACACTTAGAGGATGTCTTTTGAGCCAGGGAAAGTTTGACAAAGTGTTATTGAAGAAAAAAAATGTTTTTTTTCTCTCTGGTGGCAAATCAGAAAAGCAATATCGGACACGGTCGGGGTTCTGGAGAAGCGAGTAATGAGGGGTATTTGGCTTATATCCTCTCGTTTTGTAGATTTGACATGTAGTTCTTGCGTTTAACAGAAAACAGAGTGAGTATTGGATTGGATTTTGACTTGAGTGCGAATGTTGTAGCCACTCACATTCTTTAAAAATCAAACACACTACAAAAGTATTAGGACGTCTGACTTTCCAATGTGGTTCTTCCCCAAACTTTTACCACAAAGTCGGAGGCACTCCATCGTACTGGACGTCTTTTTTCGATGCATGAAATTCTTCCTTTACTTGACCAAGGAGACGCAAATCCTGTTTCAGCATGACAATGCCCCTGTGCACAAAGCCAGCTTCATGAAGATCTACTTTATATCGGTTGAATGTGGAGGATCTCCTGCTACAGACCAGTAGAACCCTATTGTAACACCCACATGAATGAATGAGCACAAATCTCCACAAATTCTAGTGGAACATCTTCCCAGAAGAGTGGAGGTTCTTATAACAGGATGTAAAACTGGAAATATGAAATTAGAAAGCACACAAACTTTAGTCTATATAGTGTATATGTGTGGAATGCTGAACGATGTTTCTAAGAACTTTATGCAAATCATTTTTTCTGTTTTTAGTCTCTGCACATTACCAAGCTCTAACACCAATTCTCAATGCTGTCTCATGTTTACTCAGCGCTCGACGACAAATAAAGGTGAAAGAGGAGCACGCTCGGCTTATTCTTGTTTATCCGGGGAGAGGTGATGACGTGCGGTGTGTGTATATTAAACAGTGGAGGTGATATTTCTGGGAGAAAGCAGCGACTGTGCATAAAACAAAAATATTACAGATCTTTCGGAGTGTCAATGAGAAAAGAAACGAAGGTGTTATTCAGGTCATGGGTCGAATATTTGTTTTCGTTATCTTGTACTGTGCAGGTTTACCACCGTGCGAAATTCTGAGCAAACAACCGGGGCTCTCACTTCCTGATTTTATGATGTTGTAACATTGGAGGTCATTAAAGAGAGAAAAGAAAATGATCCTGGGTAAAAAAAAAGTATGAACGATTCGTTTATATTGAACGAGTCTTTAAAGCGACTCACGAGTCGTCTCAAAAAGTGATTTGTTCATTTTCTACTGAACGTGCATTAACAAATCTCAACAATTCAAGTACAAGAAACAGAATTAAGATGTTTATCTCTTTACTCTTCTAGTCCGTGTCGTTTGTTCTTTTCACGTGATTCCCATAGATGCAATGAAGGTGACTAAAGGAACGAAATGAACGAAATCACTAAAAAATATTTTTTTGTTTATTTTGATGAACGAGATTCAGTACAAAAGTTCTTGCTTTTCATACATTCTTGTGTCTGATATGTAAAATCAATGAACTATAAGAACTACCGTGGACACCTCACCATAAGATTGCTATGCGCTTTCTGAACATTCCATTCCACATTTAGTCCCCATTTGCTCTTATAATAAGCTCCACTCTACTCCGAAGGTCTTTCACTAGATTTTGTCCTCATGAGGGTTTTAAGAAAGTCAGGTACTGATGAAGTTGAGGTGAGGTGGCCTGGGGTGCAGCATTCGGTGTGTTCACATTCATCCCAAATGTGTTCAATAGGGTTCTACAACACTATAGCAGACCTCTTAAGTTCTTCCCCACAAGCTTGAACAGATCTTCATGGAGCTCGCTTTGTGCACAGGGGCATTGTCATGCTGGAACAGGTTTGAGTCTCCTAGTTGAAGTAAAGCTAAGAGTTCATACAATTTTGAAACTCCGATTTTTTGTGGTAACAGTTTGGGGAAGAAACACACAACTTTTGTCTATGTAGTGTATCATTTGGCTCATCCAAAATCACATCACAGAACAGCTTAACCAAAGTAAATGTGGAATGGGATGTTCACAGAGCACAGTCATATAGTGTATATATTTCTGTTAAGCTGTGGTGGGACTAAGTTATAAAGTTTTATAATTGAATCAAAAGGGAAGTTTAACCTCAGGGTTGAGTGCGACACCCCGCTCCATTCTAGCTAGCTATCAGCGATGACGAATCACATACAGACGAGCTAGCATATCTCTCCTCACCGCATTGCCTTCTGTCGAGTGAAAGGCAGAAAGATAAAAGAATTTTGAAGAATTCGTACATAATCATTCGATTAGCATGCGTTTACTACGTTAGAAAGAAAACAACAAATACCTGTATATTTCAGAGATGGGCAGTATTAACGATACATGTATTTCAAATATAAAATAGCATTTGATAGGGTTGATGAAAATGGCTTCATATTTTGTATCAATATATTTTAGCGTTTTGTAGTTTTGTAGTTGTTTGAAAAGACTGAAAAATGCTTAGTTAGAAGTCTACATGATGGCGTCAGAAAAATGCAGCCTCTGATTGTGACTTCTCAGTAGTTTGCCCAGACTTGTCAAGAATAAAACAGAAAATTGTTCCATATTTGAGAAGGTGGTGAAGGTAAGAAACCTGAGGGCTGCCAGCTTTCAAAGTGGTGTCCAACGAATAATAAATAAATATATGATTGCCGAATTATTGTACCCTAATTAAAGTAGCTGTTTTGTAAGATCATTATTTTGCATCCGACTGAATGAATGACTGCCTGACACATAATATATATTTATATTTATGATTAACAATCAAATGATTAATTAGTTAGAAACTAGTTGCTATAAATGCAGGTGCCATCAGTCGTCTTCTTATGAATGACTTGTTTGTTATTGGCTCAGTGTTACTAATGTGAAGCAGCCCTTCGTTAAGTAAAGTTAAAAATTATTTTTTATGTATCTTTTCCCAACCCTGCTAAATATTCTCCTTCATAACTGAATATCCAAAATGTTTAGCATTCACAGGAAAATTACTCTTAGTCTTAGCTAGAAGGTAATTTGGTTAATGTATTAAAGCTCTGGTAACCTTCGAACTAAATAAAAACTGTGTGGATTGTGTTTCTGTTATTTGTTAGCATCATTGATCGTGACCTGTAGTGTTAGCACCAGTGATAGTGGTTTAGCTCAAGCATTATCAGCTTAAATGACATCTGTGCTGCAAGATATATATTTTATTTTCTGTCTGATTTTACTGTATAAAATATATTTGGATAGTTATAGTAAGTATAAATAAATGTGTGAATCAGAGCTGAGAACTGTGAGTCATCTGCATGTGTAGAATGATGCATCCTGAAATGAGTGTGTGTCTGTGTTGTGCTCTGAAATCAGTTTTCATTACACAGTACCAAAGTCTCCGGCCTGGCCCTGCTGTGTGTGTGGACGGCTGAGTGTGGTTGACTGTGTGTGTGGAACGCTGTGTGTGGTTGACTGTGTGTGTGGACAGCTATGTGTGGTTGACTGTGTGTGTGGACTGCTGTGTGTGGAACGCTGTGTTTGGACGTCTGAGTGTGGACGGCTGAGTGTGGAATACTGTGTGTGGAATATTGTGTGTGGACGGCTGTGTGTGGATGGCTGAATGTGGACGTCTGAGTGTGGAACACAGTGTGTGGAACACTCTGTGTGGACGGCCGTGTGTGGACTGCTGTTTATGGATGGCTGTGTGTGGATCACTGTGTGTGGATCACTCTGTGTGGAACACTGTGTGTGGAACACTGTGTGTGGATGGCTAAGTGAGTCACACATAAGTACAAACACAGCCGTACACACAGCACCAGAGTGATGCGTTTCCAGTCAACATTTCAGTGTTTCAATAAATCCTATCTCATTCAGCCTATTTACAGCTCCACACACACACACACACACACACACACACACACACACACACACACACACACACACACACACGCACACACACACACACACCTCCATCAGAGCGGGAAGAGTTTTCACGCATCTATCTATCTATCTATCTATCTATCTATCTATCTATCTATCTATCTATCTATCTATCTATCTATCTATCTGCCTTACTCTCTGTCTGTCTTTCTGTCTGTCCCTCTCTTTCTCTCCTACCCCTCTCTCCCTGTCTGTCTCCTGACACCTGACAACAAGAATTATGTGGTTTTAGAACATTCCAGAAACCTGTGTATTTAGCTGCATATTAAAAAAAAAACTATAATAATGTAAAACTGTAAGCGATATCAATCAAAATACATGATTTCCTGTAACTTTTCTCAGAACAGACGCTGGCTTTCAGGCACATGGGCTCTGTTTCCCGTAAACAAAACTTTCCTTTGCTGTTTCCAAAAGTCCTTCAAATTCAGTGTGAAGGTCAAAAACAACTGTTATTTTAAAGTCCATGCTATTAAAGGAGTAAGGACATAAATGAATTCATATACAAACTGTCTCAGGACAAGGAGATATTGGTTTTACTGATAGTCACATGAGCCTCACTTTAAAAAAGAAAAGAAGAAGAAGAACATGATTAGGAGGATTAGCTGAGCTTAGCGTTAGCATGCTGTTTTTTCACTTTAAATACTGAAATGGCTGTGTGCAAACTGTGCACAAGAGGCAGATGTTGGTCAACAACGAGCTCGTTGAAGTGTGAGATGTCTCTGAGGAGCCTCGGGTTACGTTTTCCAGATCAAAAGAAGAAATGTATTATTGTTAATACAGATGGAAAAAAAAGGTTATGGAATAAACCTTTGTTTTTAGCGCTTATCATTATCATAGCGCTAGCATTTACACTGAAAAGCATTTGGC
The DNA here is from genome assembly GCA_024362625.1 of Silurus asotus. NCBI lineage: Eukaryota > Metazoa > Chordata > Actinopteri > Siluriformes > Siluridae > Silurus > Silurus asotus. The sequence continues at coordinate 1,640,420 of MU551607.1, read as the reverse complement.
AGATGCCATTATCCTGACTGTCTGTCTGTCTGTATGTCTATCTATCTATCTATCTATCTATCTATCTATCTATCTATCTATCTATCTATCTATCTATCTATCTATCTATCGAGTTTGTATTTGATCAGATTTGAGCCGTCATGTCACGTAGGTCATATGTATTTGCTTTAAGTCCCAAGATTCAGCACTGTAGCGTAAAATACGTGTTGCCTGAAGCTGTTGCCGTCTAGCAGTCCAATTACGTCTCCGCTTTCACGTCCTTCGATTGCACAGTCAGAAAGCGCACTATTCAGAGCTCACAACCCACATCTGTAGCAAAATGCACACGCTTGTTTTTATGTGTTTTATGTGGATTTAATATCTGTTATTTCATTCCATAATGTTTGACAGAGGAAAATAAATTATACTCATAAAGACGTTTACAAGATGGACTTTTGTTTTTTAAGGGAATGACGGGAAATACTGAGGCTTCTGTTAGAGAGGATGTATGTCGGAGGTGCAGTTGTGGCTCCATTGAAAGGAGACGTGTTGAATTTTGTTCATGACTTGATTTAGAGATGACTTTCATTGTCACTGAATGAGATTCCTGTGTGTTATACTGCGTTTTTCTGTAATACTAATGGTTTCTTTCTATTGCTCTCTTAGTATGTTTTTCTCTCCGTTTGTCTCTCTTTTTATTTGTCTATCTCTGTCTCTCTATATCTCGATCGTTGTCTTTGTTTTTTTGTCTATCTCTATATATGTCTCCCTCTCTTTCATACTTTCTTTATCTCTCTCTGTGTCCCTCTTTCTCTCCCTCTAAAGCACAGCAGACCGAAGCGTTCGGATAATAACGATCCACACGAGGCAGATACTTTGTAAACAATCATCTCGTTGTTGCTGTGTGAGACGTCTCTGAGATGCCTCTGCCTCGGGTCGTTATGACGGTCAGGACACAACAACCTGTCTTGTTGATTGTTAAGTGGCTGCAGGGGGGGTGGGGGGGATAAAGGCACAGAGTGTCACCATGACACCCAAGTTTCCTGGTAAGACACGTTTCCTGGTAGTTCGGAACATCAGACGGTGAAAATGAAAATGTTGTCATACAATGTGACCGGAAACAACAATAGATTAAACCGTGCTCTTTTTCATCATTAAAACAAGCCAAACAAACATACACACAAAAGAAATGAGACACCTTCCATACGTGTTTCATTTTTTTTCTCACAAAGTTGGAGGCACACAATTCTTAGGTTTTTAAGAACCTTAGGTTGCAGGAGCATGAACTTTTTCCTGCAGTTCAACTAGAAGGCCCAAACATGTTCCAGCATGACAACGCCATCTCCATGAAGATGTGCTTTCGGATACATGTTGGAGTGGAAGATCTGAGATATTGAGCTCTAAAATCTGCACTCCAGGCCTCCTCATGTCACCTACATCAGTTATTTAATAACACCCTCATAGCTGAATGAGCTCAAATTTCCACAAAATCTAGTGGGACCTCTTCCCAGAAGAGTGGAGGGTCTCATAACAGCAAATAGGGACTGCATGTGGAATGGGATGTTCAAAAAGCACGTAATCTGATGATCAGCTGTCCACAAACTTTTATCCTTTGAGTGAGAGATGGACAGAGAAGCATTCAGAGAGACAAACATGTGGAGATGTGCAAAGAAAGAAACAGACAGGAAGACAAACAAGGAGAAATAGAGACAGAAAGTAAGCTAAATTAATAGAAAGAGAGACAACAGACAGAGAGTGTAAGAGAGAAAGAGAGAGAGAGAGAGAGAGAGAGAGAGAGAGAGAAAATGGGGCAAGAAGAAGAATCTTCCCAGAAGAATGGATCTTATTACATCAAATGAGGACTGAACGTGGAATCGGATGTTCAAAAAGCGCATAGCAATCTTATGGTGAGGCTTCCACAAACTTTTGATCTTACAGTGTAGATTCCATAGTTCACAAATTGAACTTTTTATACTCAAGAATGTACGAAAAGCACCAACTTTTGTACTTTTTACTCGAGCAGAAATGTAAAAGGAGTTTTCTGTTGGAGTCATCTTTATGCAGGGGATTATTACTTTTATATCAGTAAACAATATGTTTATATATAAAAAATTATATATAAAAAATGTAAAAAAAAAAAATAAGCACACACTCATATCAAACTCTACTGTTTACTACAGTACGTGTCTCAAAAATCACCCGAAATCCGGTTTCATGCGGCGTCCTGAAAATCCAGATGAGCTCTTCCTGTGTGTATACGCCGCACACAGGAATGCGACAGGAATGAAAAATCTGCATCGTGCGGCGTCATCCATTACAGTGGCACAACGCTAAAATGTCCTCATGTCCGACATAAATTATACATAAAAACCAGCATACTTAATAAGGTAAAAAAAAA
>MU551607.1:1613663-1637932 GCA_024362625.1 Silurus asotus | reverse complement strand
AGAGAGAGAGAGAGAGAGAGAGAGAGAGAGAGAGAGAGAGAGAGAGAGAGAGAAAATGGGGCAAGAGGAAGAATCTTCCCAGAAGAATGGATCTTATTACATCAAATGAGGACTGAACGTGGAATCGGATGTTCAAAAAGCGCAAAGCAATCTTATGGTGAGGCTTCCACAAACTTTTGATCTTACAGCGTAGATTCCATAGTTCACAAATTGAACTTTTTATACTCAAGAATGTACGAAAAGCACCAACTTTTGTACTTTTTACTCGAGCAGAAATGTAAAAGGAGTTTTCTGTTGGAGTCATCTTTATGCAGGGGATTATTACTTCTATATCAGTAAACAATATGTTTATATATAAAAAATTATATATAAAAAATGTAAAAAAAAAAAATAAGCACACACTCATATCAAACTCTACTGTTTACTACAGTACGTGTCTCAAAAATCACCCGAAATCCGGTTTCATGCGGCGTCCTGAAAATCCAGATGAGCTCTTCCTGTGTGTATACGCCGCACACAGGAATGCGACAGGAATGAAAAATCTGCATTGTGCGGCGTCATCCATTACAGTGGCACAACGCTAAAATGTTCTCATGTCCGACATAAATTATACATAAAAACCAGCATACTTAATAAGGTAAAAAAAAAACAGCTCTTCTGTCGATTGCGTCTCAACGGCGGGAAACGGAAAAAAGCGGCGACTAAATGATGATCGAATCGTTTTTAATTGTGTACGCCGGACACATGACCAAACACGGAGTGGGTTTCTTGAGAAACACAAAGGCTGGAAAATTACACAACGATGCAACAGGCTCTGCCCCCCGTACCCGCGAAGGCCGATTAACGTCTGACGTGTTTACCCCCCCCACCACCCCACCAACCGCACGCAAGACCGAGACAGAAATGACAAATCGCCCTCTTACGCCGCCATCCATAACCGAGCCGCGATATTAAGTCGTTCCCGCGTCCGTGTCGCTCGTTCGTCTTGATTTAGATGCTTAGAGTACGATCTGATGATAGGCTCGGAATATTGTATCGAGGGAACGCTAGAGTGGGAACGTCCGTCTTTCACGTGGAGACGTCTTCATTTTCCGCCTACTACACTTTTACGCTTCGGAGACTCAGGGTCAGCAGAGACGCCGCCTGAGGCTCTGCTAATGCGCAATAAAAATAGGCATCATTAGCTGCCTTACACAGACAGACACAGACACACACACACACACACACACACACACTCATACTCCTAAATACACACACACAATCTCTATTTAATCAGGCACAAATTTTTGGGATTTTTTTTTGTCTGATTGGATATGTCTGACTTTGGCTTTTTGTTGAAATTTGACTTTTTTTGTCTGTTAGAATTATTTGTCTGATTTTGACTTTTTGTATAACTTGGAATTTTCTTGTCTGACTTGGATTTTTGGTCTAATTAGACTTTTTGTCTAACTTTTGTCTAAGTTTTTCTGTGTGTGACTTGGACTTTTTTGTCTGAGTAAATAATTTGTCTGATTTGTCCTTTTTGTCTGATTGGGACTTTTTTTGTCTGATTTGTCCTTTTGTCTGATTTTGTCTGAGCCTTTATTATATGTATATATAAATTATATCATTATATATTCTCTCAAACACACACACACACACACACACACACACACACACACACACACACACAGTACTGCTGAGCATTTTGATTGAGCGGTTTTTGAAAAGCGATCAAAAACACCAGTGTAGACGAAAATCCGTTTCACTTCCTTTTTCTTTTTTGGACAGCACATTTTCTCATGTGACAGAAAGCTCTGTAGTCAAAAACGTAAAAGTTTAGATTTATCTTTGGATTTTGAGAACACTGGAACTGGAGACTCCTTCCGTAAAATGTTTCATAATCTTCACCAAAAAAACACTACATTTCGCTATAGGTGCAATTAGAGACATTTGGAAACTGTATATTTGGAACGTCCATTATAGAAGTCACACAGTAAACATGATGTATTTCAATAATTTTACAGAATAATAACAATAATAATAATAATTATTATTATTATTATAATAATTATTATTATTATTATTGTTATTATTATTATAATTGGCTTCTGATTAATCAGAATGAAGAACTTGACGGCGTTAATTGTGAATTCTGGAAATATGTTATATATTTTGTATGGTGTAATATAATATATTTGGGACTCAAACATGAGTCACCCTGACAGCTGGTGCACATCCAGGCTTTGGGCCACAGCTGGCTTTGTGAAATTATAATACTGAATAAACAAGAACGGCATTAGGATTGTATATGATTCATTATCCTGAGTATGAAGAGAGAGTAAAATAGCCTTTTAATCTTCTTGTCGGGAGTGAAAGAAGGGCGGAGAGGCCGGGAGAAGGTGATTCTCGCACTCATTAATCTGTCTGGACTCCCGACTGCTCCTGGCTCTCGGCTCTACACGACCGGAACTAGCGAGACAGATGCAAAAAAAAAGCATCTGTGGTTTAAAGAGAAAGTTTAGCATTAATAATTGAACTGGACAAACTTGACTTGACAGTGATGAAGTATACAGGCGCAGCATCAGTGCCCTACAGATAAACCCAGTGGATTAGATATTTGAGGAATTTCTTGTTATAATAAATAAAGAATTTACTGTGTAAAAAAAAAAAAGAGATGTTTTAATGATCAAATTGTTATTTTGAATAAAATATTTTTGAATATTATAGAATTATGGACTATTATATAGAAAGTGGCTGTCAAATGTTTAAAACACTGAGTCTTTCATGGCTTTTGAGACACATGAACGCTCCTTTTGTTTCAATGTAAGAAACCAAAAGGCAAAAACACAAGAATTTTACAGTAAACGAGTGGAACAAAGTTCTGGGAGTCCAAATGTAAAATTTTTGGCGCTAACAGAAGAATGTGTAAGAAGTAGAACAGGAGAGAAGATGTGATCAGACTCCTACACCCCCCACACTCACACATGGAGGTGGTGGTAATGGTTTGGGGTTATTTTGGAGACTTGGAGTATAGACCATTCTATACTCCAACACCATGCAATTCCATCTGGACTGCGGCAAACAGTCGTCTGGAGTCTTATCCATGATGACCTGCCCAGTCACCGCACCTAAATCCTATTAAACTGCTCTGGGATGAACTGGATCATAAAGAAATCTCCAACCCCTGAAGAGCAACTTTGGCGAGTTTTACAAATTGTTTCTGTTGCATAAAAACAAAAGGAACATGCACATGTCTCTTAAAAACCATTCACTCTATGTTTTCAATCTTTTATATTAAACAAAAATTACTATTAAATCTAATAACAATATAAAATCAACATAATATATTTTTGACTTTTATTCTTATTTTTTATTTTAGTTGAAAATGGATTAATTTAATAATTTTGATATATAAAATAATACATTTTTAATTTATTAAAAAACTGAATTTTTGTTATATAATTTTGTATATATTTTATATTACCAATTTTTTCCCCTGTATTTATTCAGATAAAGAGCTCTTGGGAAAATAGCATCATTCTGAAGTCAATTAGGTGTTAAAGAAAAAAAAAACGTCTTAAGGAAGGGGTAGCTCTGTGCTTAAGATATTGGACTTCTGATCAGAAGGTTGTGGATTCAAATCCCATCAGCACTCACTGCTGGGCCCTTAAGAAAGGCCCTTAACTGCTCAGTTGCATGAAAAACAAGATAACTGTCGAATCTGCCAAATGCTGTAAATGTAATAAACATGATTTCCTACCAGATTTATTCATAATAATACACACAGATTTATCACGGCTCTATTTTTTCACCGTGATCAGACTTCATGTCCGACTCAAGGACAAACTGGAAAGAGTTTATTTATTTATTCATTTACCCGGAAACCACACAATTACTTTCCGCCGAACTGTGAAACTTCTTCAAGGCCTGCATAGTGGAAACCCAGCTCCAATTCCCAGACCTCATTTTTTTAAAGCAGGGACCGTACACATTTCTGCTCAGCAAATCCGGAAAATGAAGGATGTGCTTCCTGATACGGCGTTTGCTAGTTAACTCGCTTCTCCTTGCCAGCTTTCGCTTGTCGGGGAGCTCGAGGGCGAGAGCTCCGTCACGCTGCTCAGTTACACTGCCTCGTTTGCCAAGGGCGAGAATTTGGAATCAAAAATTGGCTTTGCAAATGAACGGGACTCACATAATTACTGAATTCAGGATTTGGTTGTAGACTTACAGAAAACACACACACACACACGCACACACATGTACACACACTCCACTGTAATTACATGATTCATGTGTGAAATTGACACGTTCTTTTAGACAGTTCACATTGTTTCTTTACACGTGTTTATTTATATTTTTTCTTTACAATTTACTGTATGTGAGCCCCCATATAATTTATATCCCCCCCATAAATTTTTTTCCCCCCCCCCCCCCCCCCGTATAATTACTTTTTTTAGATGTGATCTACCATATGATGATTTGTTTTTATTTATTTATTTTTTTTAACCCCCCTCAAGGAGAAGGTTTATAGATGTGGTGAGGGAAGACATGCAGGTAGTTGGATTGAAAGAGGCAGATGTAGAGGACAGGGGGGGTCTGGAGACGGATGATCCGCTGTGGTGACCCCTAATGGTGGAAGCCAAATGAAAAAGAAGAAGATTTAAACCCCTTCTTCTTCTTATTATTATTTTTTTTTTTACATGTGAACCCCCCTTATATGATAAAATCTTTGGATCTGACTGTTTCCTCATATGATAATTTTTTGGGCTGTGACTCTTTCTTTTAAAAGAAAATCAAAAATTGACCTCAATTACTTAATAAATCTGTGTATATGATAATTTTTTGGGCTGTGACCCCCCCCACCCCCCTCCCCCATTATTTTCACATGCACATAGTTTAAAAACTATTTACACCAGCCAGTGAAAGGTTTCCTCCAAAGACGTGTTTGTTTCTCAAACCTGGACGCTCGAGTGAGAAGAGTCGAGTCTACGACAAAAAAAAAAAACATTCCGCACACGTCTTTTCTTCAGGATGAATCACTTCGCTCTGTCCCACGGCCTCAGGAAGTAAATGATAGTCATTTCATACAAAATACGGTGTGCTGTCATGGGCGTCTTTTCTATCTGAATCGAAATTGAGGTTCTAGTTGAGTTTGATATCAAATATGAACTCTGTTACAGAAATATTGGCACCCTTCATAAAAATATGAAGAAATAAATATACCTAGAGGCTTCACTGAAGTGCTCGTAGCTGGGATGAATATGTGTGTGTGGATGGGTATGTGGTGTTCTACCATTACATTCATTTATTCATTCATTCATTCCATTTCCACCTGATACCCAGTGTGGCTCCGACCAAAACCAGGTTACTTTCTGAAAAAAAAATCCAAAGCCAAGCTCCTGATCCTTGATCAGCGTAATTAAATCCCTTTATTTATTTATTTATTTATTTTCAGGCTTGGTACATACACACATCAACTGTAAGACAATCGGTGTCTTGTCTTGCTTTCTATCATACATTTATGGTTAAGGTCTTTGTTCCATATACATTATATGGGCAGAATTTTGGGGACCCCTGAACATTAGATTAGTATGTGTTTCTTTATGAACATTCCATTCCACATTTAGTCTGCATTCACTTTTGAAATAACCTTCACTCTTCTGGGAAGATGTTCCACCACATTTCAGAGTGTGCTTGTGAAGATTCAGCCATAAGGGTGTTAGTAAAGTCAGGTACTAATGTAGGTGAGAAGGTGAGGAGGCCTGGGGTGCATCAGCGTTCACATTTATCATGTTCAATAGGGTTTAGAGCAGGAGATCTTTGACTTAACTGTTGGAAATAATATCTTCATGGAGCTGGCTTTGTGTGCCAAGGCATTTTGAAGCTGGATCAGGGATGTGAAGGGAAAAGTTTGTGCTACAGCATCAAAAGACATCCTAACTATTGTACAACTTTGGAGAACCACAAATGGCTGAAAAAGTCAGGTGTACTGATACACTTGGCAACCTCGCGTTTAAAAGAAAATCAAAAATTGACCTCAATTACTTAATAAATCTGTGTAGGAGCGTTTATTAAACCAAACCACACAAAAGAACTCCCTGCTGATTTACAGTTATACGTGCATGTGTATATGTGTATATGTTGCTCAAGAGTAATGAATAGTAAATGACAAGTGGACTGTTGGCCCAAGTTTTCCAGGTACCCACAGAAAAGGAGTACATTTACTTAAAAGAAAAATTCCTTCAATGCTCCAGTAATGCAGCTCAGCCACTGCAGCGATACAGCTCCCGCATACACCCATCAGGCATAACATTATGATATTATAACATTATCAAGTTTCAAGTTTTATTTGTTATATGTACAGATGACAGTTTGTACAATAAAATTCTTAAGTGAGGCTCCAGGCAAACTACAGCAATATTAAATATTAAACACAGAAGAAAAAACCCAGAAGAAGAAAAAGGAGAGAAAAGTAATAATGTTAAGTAATAGCAATGAAAAAGCATAGAGAATATAACAGTATTATATATATATTTCATATTACATACATTATATATATAAATATATATATATATATACAGTATGTATACAAAGTGGATGACACTAATGATCTCTTCATCATGGCACCTAGTGGTGGGTAGATATATTTATTAGGCAGCAGGTGAACTTTTTTCCTCAAAGTTGACATGTTAGAAGCTAGAAAAATGGGCAAGCGGAAGAAGCGAGTTGTGACAAATTGTGACGTCTAGAAGACTGGGTCAGAGCAGCTCTAAAACTGCAGCTCTTGTGGGCTGTTCCTGGTCTGCAGTGGTCAGTATCTTTCGAATGGTTGTCCAAGGAAGTAGGACAGGGTCCTGGGTGATGAGGCTCATTGATGCATGTGAGGAACGAAGGCTGGTCCGTGTGGTCCGATCCAACAGACGAGCTCCTGTAGCTCAAAATGCGAAAGAAGTTCATGCTGTTAATGTAAGACAGGTCAGGACAGTTTTGGAAGGAAACTGTTTAGGCAGGTGTCTACCTAGTCTTACATGTTGATTTGGTGCGTCATTTTAAATGGATAACTGATTTTAAAACTCTAAAACTGTGAGAGTTATTTGGAACGGGCAGGATTTCCATGAGCCGTTTTCTAGTATAAATGCTCCCGTGAAACGATTTTACGAAATGTATAAATGCATTAGCTTGACAAACAAGACCCAAAGAGACCGTAAAGCATCCTATATAATATCAAAAACAGATGGTTATTACAATGGAAAACCTCATCATTGTGTGCGAGATAGTTCTCCTACCATGCAACCTTCCGAAAAAACACCCCATATAGGCTCTTCTATAATTTGCTCCAAGCTGTGTACTGTGGTTTTTTTGGTTGTTGCTGTTGTCATTTCACATCATACCGTCTCACATCAGGCGTCTCTCTGCGTGCAGGCTCTCTGCATGACAGGCTGCCTGGACAACAACAAAAACAAAAACTAGCACTTAAACAACTGCTGTAGCGAATTAGCCAAAGCCCCTGGATCCCAAAGTATCGATGAACCTGGAAATGGGAGGTTGCCTGAGCGCTCCCTGTAGGACGCTGTGCCACTCTGATGGAAGCCTCAACCACGTTCGCTGGAGGCAAATGTCACAACTAGACATTGTTAACTAAATGGAATTACCTCACAGCATTGGACAGGACATCTGTACTTATGCACTCAAATGTGTTTGCCCTGAAAAGGCACATGAAAAGGCTCAAGCAGGGGCGTTAATGGCACCAAATGGAACCAGACAAATGTTTGTGCGTCTGGACGTGCGGTTATGTGTCCTAGAGCAATGAGGCAGGGTTTGAGAGACTATGTCGAGTGAAATAAATAAAAAGTCTGAAACGCTTTAGGTTTTTTGATGGATCTAGCTGACAGTAGTTGTGATTGTCATAGCATTATTTGCTACCAGATATCCCGTCAATCAACCTTGCCTTAGGAGTAATATCAAGAGGTGGATAAGCCTGTGAGGTCAAGTTTAATATATAACCGTCTCACTGTGTCTCCTGACTTGCACAGAGAGAAGATAGTATTGGTTGTAGCTGTCTAGATTTGTAGCGGAGGAAGCCGTGCTGAGGAAATAAGATAAGGGGGCGTAGCCAGACATACATACCACGTAAGGGTGACCTGGAATAGTTGAAGATTCGATGTTTTGATTCGAAAGGAGGAGTCTGATTCAAGTACCAATCTCACAGTCAAACCTTCGCGGGGTTGTTATGAAACGAGGATCATACCATTTTGTTATACGGCGGTGCTAAATGTCTGTTTTCACATAACTACCGGTTTTCTTCTAATATGTTTTTATACAGTCTTTTATGATAACGCTGTAAATAAAAGTGCTAAAATATTTTAATAATTATTTTTAATGATTGTGAATAAACCCGACCCTCCGTGACAGGTTTCACTTTCCTAGTCCTGGCAGGGATTGAAATCTTTAATAATGTCTGGGAGATGCTGTAAAGGTATCTCCTGTTCTAAATTCAATTAATTTTTGTTTGTTTTTCAGTGCATCAAAGTTGCGCCGTACTTAAAAAGGCACTCGCATGGGCAATTTAGCTGGTTGAATTTAATTGGATTTGCCGACACGCCCAATGTTTGTACGTTTATTGATCCAAAATGTTTTTCAAGATTTTTTTCTATATCTTTGTGTGGTGTTCTGTACATCGTGGCTTTAAAATGTTACGAGGAGTCATTTTACGACGAAATTTTTCTTTGGTTAGCAGCAAGAGAAGCTAGAAAGCATTCCAGAAAGACGTGATGTTTCTCCCATCAGAAAAATAGAAAGGAGAATTGAAGCGAGATAAACCATAAGTATTCAGTTGCAGACATTATCTCTAGCAGCAGATACTGCATTTATCCTGATAACCATTAGTGCCAATCATCTCGAGGCTATAGATGTAGGAAATTTTACCGGTGAACACAATCTCTGACCCTCACCTATTTATTCCTGTACAAAGAAAGTAGCTAGAATAGTATTTTTTAATACCTGCTTCTGATTGGCTAACCCTGTTTCTTATCATAGCTACTAAAAAAGAACTAAAGTAATAAAACATGAAGTATAAAAATAAACTAGGTGCACAAAACAAGGAATAGGGATTTCTTATCAGAAGGTTGTGAGTTCAGATCCCACTGTTGGGCCTTGAGCAAGGCCCTTAACCCTCAACTACTTAGTTCTATGGATGAGATAAATCAGTCAGCCTGGATAAAGGTGTCTGCCAAATATTGTACATATAAATGTAAAACAAGCATGTGGCTTGAGGGAAACATTGCTTCTTGGCATATTCCTGACAATCTGGAGCACGCAAATATGGACGGATCTGTGGTCTGTGGACACAGTGTGAAAAAGAAAAACAAGGCATTTTTTAGAAAAATGTTGGTGAAGAAACATGTTTCTGAAAAGCACATACATACCCATTGTTTTGAATGCGGGGAATGGGATCATTTGCAACTTTTCTGGTGTCTCCAATTGCTGTTCCACCACATTTTGGAGTGTGCTTGGGGAGAGTTGTGCTCCTTCAGCTACAAGGGTACAATACAGTAATGTCTGGTACTTACTGGTGAGGTGAGGAGGCCTGGGGTGCAGTTAATCCCAAAGGTGTTCAATTAAGAGCTCCATAGCAGAAGATATTCCACTAGTAGTAATTTGCCTGGTTTTTGACTTCTTCCTGTTATCTTTTCCTGCATATTGTTATGCTGCAACTGTTATATCTTTGTGATAGATGCTTACATTTGTACCAAGAACAGTAAGACCTTCTACAATGTTTTGGTTCACCATGTACTGATATGCAGTGCAATAGTCGGTCTATATATGCATTCTCTTTATTATTTTACTTTGCTTTTATACAAGTCCTGGTGTCTGTGCATGTGACTGATATTCGCATATATGTGTTGGAGAAACTGAACAGGAAACAAGTGAAATGAGACTCTCAGAGTCGCCGCTAGCTCAGAGACACCAAACCCAACACCACCCCATGTAAAGACCCAGGTTTTGTGCACAGGGGTACTGTCATGCTGGAGGTGGTTTGGGGTCTCCCTGAGAAAAGCGAATTGAAATTGTAAAGACTTTTTGTGGAGAAGAACACATGTGACTGGAAAAGTCAGGTGTCCCAATACTTATTGTGAATTAATGTTATGGCTCAAAAGAGTGTCATTTGGTGGATTTTAACCATCAGCAAGTACATAATGGAAAGTATCATGGGGTTTTCCAACATGAAATCCTTCCTTGTCACCTTGCGGATGTTGGCTAGCTTTTTAATCGTCTATTGTCCCTCCCTCGCTTTTTGACTATGACTGCCCTGTGCAACGATTTATCATCTGTAGTGAAATTTCCTCAGAGCTGTTTATGAAGCACATGGGGGCGAACTGGGGGGTCATATAGACATCAGACACAATCTGCTATCACAGACAAATGACCCCGGAGAGTAGGTTTTAATGAGGGGAGCCATCTGAAACCTCGATCGAATCCAGAGTAAAGGATGGAGGAGGACAAAAAAAGAGCGAAGGAGAAACACTGTAGAAGAAGCAGCTTGAGACATCAGTGTTGTAGCATCAAGGGCTTCTTCATGCCAAACTGTGGATTTTTCTCTCCTGTAGCCCAGGGCCAGGCTGGTCTGGCAGCAGAAGGACAGCAGATGCCATTTGATGACAGCAAAGCAGAGCCGGCCAGCTCGGCTCTGTCAGAGAGATCAGAATCGTCTCATTATTTTTCTCGCTCGCTTTCATCCATGCCGTCATGTTTCCAATCAGTGTGGCCACGTCCCGCCGCGCTCCGAGCCCCGCGGCCTGCGAAGTAAACAGCATTAGCATGACTTTTCCTTCAGCCGGAGTTCTTTGTACGTTTTGTGCACGCGGCGAGGAGGTCTTTACCCCGCGCACCGAGGTCTTTGTGCTTCTTGCTCCCTCCACACACGCTGGCTCTTTGAGCGGTGGAACGATGCCCATTGCGCGCTCATTGCTCCGTGCCGAGCCGAATCTGTAATCGGTAAACAAGACAAATGGGGCGCATCCTGATTTGGAAGGCATTCCTGGCAATCTGCAATTAGGCTTCTCCAGCCAGAAACCGAGGGGTAGGAAAGAGGCAAAAGTCTCAACTGACCCCCAGTGGGAAACAACATGGGACCTCGTCTCATTCTTTTTTGAAACCCTCGGACATCAAGTACTGAGTAATAAAACTGCGTCAATATTTACAAGAAAATATATATATATATACAAACACACAGTATAACTGTGCAAAGGACTAAGGACAGAGGGGTATGGAGACAGATGATCCGCTGTGGCACCCCCTAATGGGAGAAGCTGAAAGAAGAAGAAGATGAACACTTATGTACAGTACATATATGAATGTTTGTATGATACAGTATATACACACTAAATATGGGTCATAATACAAGGTAACAAAACATTTCTAGACTAGTTTTGTAACACACTAATAGATGGCTGCACACACAGTCACAGGGACCACCCACCTTCATAAGTCAGTGTGCCAAAAAAGACAGGAAAACCACAGGAAAAGCCTCCAAGGTTGCCAGACTGTTCTATATTTTTTATATTCTATATATTTTTCTATATTTAGTCTTTTCTATAGTATACAACCCACCATCTTTAAATACAAGCAATCCGTTGTGGTACCCACCAAAAACTTCGAGTGATTAGGCTTATACAGTCTTTATTATTGAGCAGCTTACATGTTTCAAAACTAGCACTTGATCCAGCACATTTTATTTCCTATTTCTTTTTTTGTAATGTATTCTGGATGTGAATTGTGCAATTATTTTGATTAAAAAAATAATGTATAATTGTGTTTTGTTACTACGACAGCATTTTCGTGCCAAGCTAAATAAATTGTAATAAAATCTAAAGTTATGAAAACAAAGTAATAATAATAATAGTAATATTATTTTGAGAAAAAAGTTAAACTTGCCAGAATAAAGTCGTAGCAATACAGGAATAGAGTCGGAATTACGAGAATAAAGTTGAAAAAAGAGAGAAATTACAAGATAAAAAGCAGTCTACAGTCGTTATTTTTTGGGAAAAAAAGTAAAATTTGCAAGATTAAAGCTGTAGCAGTACGAGGATATAGTTGAATTTACGAGAAAGAAAGTCATAACAGTGAAAGAATAAAGTCAAAATATTTTAAGAATAAAGTTGTCACAATACAAGATTAAAGCTGTAATATATCTACACACACACACACACAATATATATATATATATATTACTGCTTTAATCTTTTTTTTTTTTAATCACAGAACTCGGCTCATCAGCACAGTAATCAGTAAACGGACTGCGGTTCTGCAGTGGTTCTGTAGGAAACTTAATTTATTCAGAAGCAAAAATCAGAGAGATGTTGAGGAAATTGCTTCTTTTGTGCAGTCTGAAATGCCGATGCTATTGGAAGAGGAGATGATATTTCTCAAGAAACTATAATGATGATGAACAAAGAAATTGACCCTGGAGGAGATGAACACTGGCACGCTCGACGTTTCCAAAGCCACCAGGACTTCAGCCAGAGTCCAATGCGTTGTGGTAAATGTAATCATAAGATCAGATCGTAATTTTGATTTTATTCTCAAAACATTATGACGTTTTCTCGCTTTACAATGACTTTATTCTTGTAATTGTAGATTTTGTTTAACATGCCACTGAAACGGCATCTGATGCTACAAAATGCTCTGGTGTAAAAAAAAAAAAAAAAAGAAAAAAAAGAAGAAGAACATTGCTGAGGTTTGAGGGATGAGCTGATCAAGTGCTCTTTAGCTCCTCTATGACTCGCTTAAATCCAAGTTAGGAAAATGCGACTTTCCAGACGAATCTGATAAGTTTTTTAAGGAATGATAAATTTTTATTAATTATAGTGTCATGTTGGTATTTTGACCAACACACTCATCATACTGGAATCACATGAAGCTGAGGATCCTCAACAAGCAACAGAACCTGACTTATGTTCCAGGTCTGAATCACTCAAATTTCAGTTCTACACCTCCAAAAAAGTTTCTCCTCGAATGTACGTCTCACACGAGTATTAAACAGCACTTCGGAATGAAATACTCAGTGGAACAGAATAAACGCTTCCTGGTGCATCGTGGAGAATGTTAATAGGATCCGATTACGATCCGAGTCCCTGGATGGAAATGCAGCCTGGGGCTTTATTTGTGTAGGCAAACAGCACAGCTGTGTTTGGACCCACAGGACTTCTTTTGTCTCGGCTCGTCATCACCTCGCCGCCTCATTTACGGGTCAGCGCCTCATTATCATGAGCAATGTTTGCGCTACGCCAACACCGGCAGCCTAAATTTAGCCTTTGGTTACCAACCGATTGTTGCTCAACACTTTGTTTCGTCACGACGCTCACTGCGGTTTCGGACTCGCCAGTCAATTTCCTGATAAACCGCACTGCCTCAGCGTATCGCTTCGCGTTAAGGGGAGCAGGAGGAGAATCCGAGATACGGCCGGATTTTCATTCGCATGCATCATTTATTGCCGCTCAGCCTGAAAGTGTGGACAGACGTTGAATATAAAATGGTGTTCCTCTAAATCTGCTACGCTCAGCACATTTTTATTGAAACATTTTATCTGCAGAAAAACAAGCGTAGGTGTCGAAAGTCTTCCCGATCCTGTCATTTTTATACCGATGAACATTTCGCTCCTGGTTCAGATTTGTTTCCTATATACTGCATTACTGCATAGCTCCGGATCACGCATCTACTCATTTTTTTTTATTCGAATACATTGCCGTTTCCATAGTAACCCCACGTAAAAACCGGATTCCAGTTGGTTTTCGTATCAATGTGAATGATGTCATGCTTTATTTATGTTTGTGATTTAGCAAACCAGTGTTGATTTATTCACTGATAGAAACTCTTTTGTAGGTTGTTCTGGATCAGGGCGTCTCTGCTTAATGCCGTAAATGTAAATGTATTTAAATAAATTTTTAACAGATGCAAAAACAGGTAGAGTTCAATTACAAACAGATTTTTATGACAAACAAGATCAAAATCAGGGACAGAAAAAGTTCAGCAACTGAGCATCCAGCAAACGATCATGGCCTGGTATTATTTAAAGTCACAGTGAATGTAACACATTTTCCTGAAAGAAGGTCCTTTAAACAGGTGTGTGTGTGTGTGTTTGTGTGTGTGTGTGTGTGTGTGTGTGTGTGTGTATGTGTGTGTTTAAACCTGTGTGTGTACTTGCGCAATAAACAGAGCGCAGGAGTGTGTGATGTCTAGGGGTTGTATTCCTGCTGGAAATTGCATTCATCTTGAATTTCTTTCTTGCATTTGGTTGTTTTTTTCCGGGTTCTCCAGACTTTCTGCCTCTTGTTCGGTTCCTGCTCGGTCTCCAGAGACCAGTCTGTCTCGAATCAAAGCTTCCCACATTGTGAACACATTCCGTCATCCTCCATATGCCACCAGTCCATTTGGCTTGCTGCATATCTTATTAATAGATCCCCGCCGTCGAGTAAGTTATCTCCCCGCAAGCGCTCACTGAGTCGTGCTGCCTCCGCTGCCTGGGAGCCATCTAGAGTCGCCCGTACTTCTGTTTCTAGGAGCCACGAAGTTGATGGACAGGTATTTAAAATGGAATGGGATCAAGGAATGTTTTCTAGCTCGTTTATAGGGAATAATCAGCGATACCTGGCAAAAACTGCAGAGATGTAGATTTCAAATCGATCTGTTGCTTCTCTGAACTTCTTTCTATTCCATATAGTGGAAAAAACTGAAGACAGAGTTCACCCATTCTAAAAAAAGTCAGGGTCAGGAATAGGGGGTGATTGGAAGGACCCAAATGCAGGACGCAAGCGGAGTTGAAAAATACAGTGCTTAATGAAAGAACCATCAGGGGGGAAAACACAGTTCTTAAACAAAGCAAACTGAGCAAAGGAGGAGAGCAAAATCACAGTCCCAGAAACCAGTCCTAATCCAATACCAGAAAACAGGGCAATGAGGACCAGAGGCTGAATCAGAATCTCAAAGGGTCCAAAATACAAAAGCCAGCAGACAGTGTAAAATAGGGCAGAGCACAAACGCAAACCAACGTGCAAATTCAGAAACGGGTAAACATGCAGGCAGGGCAGAACAGGGATCCGGAACAGGGATTAGGAACAGGAGCCAGAGCAGACATGGTTGCAAGAGTACTCTCAGGGACTCGCAAAGCCGGTGAGATAATCTGGCACAGAGATAATGTCTTTGTTGTCTTTAAATAGCGAGGTGCGCGGGAAAAAAACGCCAGATGGGGCCGACCCGGAAGTGCGTGCCGTTAAAGATCAGTTCAGATCAGATCTACTTTTACACTTCCAGTACGCTGAAAAAGAGATATAGATTACACAGGATGTATGCGTTCCTTGATGTTAGATTAGAAATATTGCAAAATTTTTGATTATATTTGGTATTAGGGAAGGGGTGGTAGTATTGTGAGGACATGAAAGCTAAGTCGTTAAAGCATCTGAAGGCCATGGGTTTAAATCCCAGCCACAATAAAGCTATTGGGCCCCTGAGTAAGGCCCCTTAACCTCATATCTGCTCATTCGTGTATATAAATCAGATAAATGTAAGTCATTAGGGTGTCTGCCAAATGCAAAAATAAATGTAATAAATAAATAAATTTTTATGGTTTTAATTATCACTCCACTTTGTGTGATTAAACGAGTAGAGGAAATGAATAGTCATTTTGATTTGAATAATAAACGGGACGAAGGCATCGTAATACGCGTATTGTTTTTCAATCACGAATTCAAGACATGAAAGAACACAATGTACACGACGATTACAGCAGCCTGTGTGTTTATACAGGGGCCGTTCAAAGCAAACTGGGGCTTTTAATTTTACCGGTATAGCAATGGATGCTAACATGGCGGTGCTACATGCAGCAGTAAGTGCCACTAGTGGGTGCTGTTACTGATGGTGGCGCACATGGGGAGGGTCTTTTTATGAAGATGGCAGACAGCAGTGTTAGTATGCGCATTGGACAGCGTGTGGTGCTGAAGTTTCTCAAGCGAAGGCGTAAATATCTACAGAAGACTTTGTGCAGTACGGTGATGAGACACAGTCGCAGTAAGAGGTTTAAATAGCGTTAACGTTTCAGAGACACGTACGTCGGTCAGTGACGATCCCAGTCGTGGTGGTTCCCTGATGATGAAGTGAAGCGAGATGTCCTAGGAGGGTTTTGGCATACTGACCAATCTTTCTATGCCAAATCTTTCCAGGCGTTAGTTAAACGGATGTCGCAAAATAAATACAGTTTCCACTACTATTGTTTGTTTTTATTTTATAAACTCAAAAGTTCCAAATCGACTTGAACGACCGTCGTATATTTACTCTTTATTATGTGTTCATAGAAGAACGAGGTTGCCTCGTGTCCGAAGGATAATATGGCTAATATGGTAAATATGGACACAGTGGATTGGGAGTAGTAATGAGTCGTTTATGAACGATTTGTTTGTTTTTGAACGAGTCTTTAATGCGACTCAGATGAACGAATCGTTCTTTGAGATGATTCGTTCTTCTGAGTTGCATTAAAGACTCGTAAAGATTTTCTACTGAATGCGCATTAGCAAATCGACGCAAAATCTCCGCCTTTTATCACGTGACTCTCATATACACTACACGGTGCGATAGATTTGGTCCAAATCTTGACTTTATTGTTACATTAAGTATGGGAATCATGTGACAAAAGAACCAGCGACCGGGACCAGAAGATAGGAGAGTTGAAGCTTCTCATTCTGTTTAGCATCATTTGTCCTTAGCTGCATTGTAATATTTTCATTACTGGAACTATAGAGTTGGTGTGATGTATGTAGACATTCTGCTTATTAAAAATGTAACATTTTATTTTATTTCTGAAGGAACAAAATGAAGTAAATGACTCAAAAAACGATTCATTTTGATGAACAAGATTCAAAGAAACCAGACACTAAAAAGGATTTGATATTTTTTCATTAATAGGGAGAGTTTAAATAAATAAATAAAAAAAGGGAGTTAGAGGGAGAGATGGACGGACATTCGGTAATGTGATGGTTTATTATTTTAGGGAGTAATTGTCAAGATTTAAGCAGGGTTTAATGGCACATCTTTTGGTGACACTAATTAGTGATAAAAACGGTTCCTCTGCTTCTCAGTTTGATATCAGGATAATTACTTAAGCAAGCCGCATGACTGGTGCTGAGAATTTAACAGCGATGAAAGCAGTTCAGACTCCTCTAGACTAAAAAAATAAGTCAAAGTAAGAAAAGAAGGAGAGTAAAATGAGTTAGCTTATGTTATATACCAGCTTCTCGGCAGCGCTTTAAGGTCGACCCGATGTGCAGCGACCTCTTTTTAGCTCAGTATTACTGTATTCAGTCGTTCAGTTATTCCTCGTCTTCAGCTGGAAGCAGCTCATAGTCGTGAAGATTGTGCCCACTTTGGCGTTAAGAGACCTTTCGGAAAACTTTTTACTCGTTTGGAAAGTGAAGGTGAGGCAAAGAAAAGGGAGAAGAAGTAGAAATCATGTAGGCTGCACTGGAAGTTT
Source organism: Silurus asotus (assembly GCA_024362625.1). Lineage (NCBI taxonomy): Eukaryota > Metazoa > Chordata > Actinopteri > Siluriformes > Siluridae > Silurus > Silurus asotus. The sequence goes on along the minus strand of MU551607.1, from coordinate 1,620,432 downwards.
GCTTATAATAAGTACGAGCTGACACCCGAGATACCAGAAGGTCACAGAGATCCATCACCATGCTGTTCTGCAGCATCGAATCAAAAATGACCTCTTGGTTCTTGTCTTCTCAGGAGTTCGGGGCACTGAGAAATGAACAAAATGAAGAACTTCAAGCGCCGCTTCTCACTGTCCGTGCCCAGAACAGAGACGATCGAGGAGAACGAGTTCACTGAGCAGATAAACCAGCTCAACATCCAGCGCAATGATGGTAAGAGCATTTCTGATACATTTCAACAGGCCAATGATGTGTGTTTGAACATGAGCTTATTAATGACCCTGTTTATATTTAATGGATAATCTTGAGTGATAGGATTGAGACTGCTTAAGAGAGGAACCTTAAGAGGAACCAGACCAAGGAAAGGGGACACATCTCATCTGGGTGATACAGAATTAGTCTTTAGGCAGGTCAAGAAAGAACATCCACAATACCATCCTTCATGAGTATCATCCATCTCACATAGTGAGATAGTGGGTGGTGAAAAAAACTAAAATCCATTAAAATCTGAATTTAATGGCATTTTTCCTGCACAGAAATTGGAGCTGGCTAATTAAAAACATGACAAGAAATATGGGTTTTATGAAGAAATAATCCAGATACAAGATGCATGAAATGTCCAGGTGAGAAACAGGATCAACGCTGCTTCTGTTTCCAAGATTATGTTGACACTGATCCCCAAAATCCCCTTTTCCGACACTTATGTAACTAATGCACTACATAATTACACATGAGGCTTATTCTTTGTGGTCACCCTTCTGATCTTTCCTACTTTCCTAATATTCTTTCTGAATTAATATGTGGTATTTTTAGAAGGCCAGAGGCTTATGGTGGCGGTCAGTTGAGGGAATAGACATCGTTCTTGTTTCATTTGTAATGGGGAAAGAGATTAGAGAAAGTGGGTCCTAAGCCAGTTTGGTAATCTTTTTCTGAGATAGGAAAGTGCAAGGCGAACAGGAAATCGTGCTGAGCTGGCATTTCAGTAGGTCTCGGTAGACTTGAGGGGGTCAGAGCCGTTCGGGAGGAACTGATGAGAGTTCGAATGCTTGACCTCTCCAGGAGCCGGACCTCGCCAAATTTTCCTTCTGTCAACTTGGAGACGAAGGTGCTCTGGCCTGGTGTCTGCATTATTAATGCTGATGTGATAGTGCAGCGTTACCGTGCCATCTGTTTCTGCCACCCACTTTCATCCGGTCAGTCGATCAAATTATTTAAAAGGAGACAAGAGCTTAGAGAAAAAAATTGGATAGTAGAGAAGTGAAGTCAGTTCGAAAAGTCCGCCATGTGCGTTATCCTGGTCAGGGTCATGGTGGATCCCAGAAATACGCCCTTTAACTGAATGCCATTTAATCTCAGAATTCCGTATACCAAATGTAGTTTAAGGAAAATGGTGGTACCCCAGGATTTGTGGGTAAGCAAATCTCCAGATCAAAGGCCTTTAAGATGGACCTGGACATTCCCACTTCTTACTCCAATTTCCCTAAAAAACAGACTGGAAGTGAAGTATTATTTGGGGCAGCATTAGTTTGCCAGAGATTCTTCAGCAATGAAGTTCTGCACTGATTGGTTGCTGGAGATAGTGCACTCCTCCTTTCCCAACCCCAGAGAGATGGTCCTGATAGAGAAAGCTGGGCCTAGAGAACAGAAAGAGGAAGCGCTAAAGGAGCAAACTCGATCGTATTAATATTCCATCCTAATCTCGAGCTGCAAATTGAGGTCCATTCAAGCATGGAGGCGTGAAAGTCGCCGCAGACAGAGTCGTCGCGAGAGAAACCGCGATGCCTCAGAGTGACCCGGGATATGAGATCCATCAGTCCAATTTGGTCCGATACTGTAGAATTTACGAACTCAACTCAATTACTCTGGAGCTAATGCAGCGTTCTACTCGGATAACGATGAGATTCACTTCAGGAAATGCTGTTTTATATTAGTCCGCCTGTCTGCGTGTCTGCTCTAATTCTCATTACGGCCTCGATGGATCGACAATTTGTGTCGTAGCAACGTAGCTATTTTCCATAGCGAGAAAAAAAAACGCGATCGAGCAATCGTGTAAATGCTGCAGCCCATTACTTTGTTAGCAAGCGTTTTTTTAACTCAGGGTCATCTTTAATATCTAATGGCGTTAAAATTTTTCAAAAGAGAAGGAGATTCTCCATTAAGAACGGAGTTCATTTGCGAACATGGGCGCAGTCACAAAAATCTCCATAAACCCACTAAGGCTGAATGACCAATCTGCAATTTGTGTACCACTAAAGAAGACTGCCGGAGCGGCACCTCGGTTTTTTTTGTGAGTCCCTCTCTTTCTCTTCCCCTCGTGTTTTCCGTAATTACCAGCTGTTGTGTTACGCTATCAAGCCTGTCAGACAGGCGTGAATGAAATGTGCCTGCATTTTCTAATGAAAGCGGCAGGATGCTAAAACCACAAATGAAACTCCCAAATATTTGCCACGCCAGAAATGACACTGACAAGCAAAAAATCAACATTGTATGCAGGGAACTAAACTGTTTCGTATGTGCAGTTCGGGGGCAAATACCTCGGATTAAGTGTACTGTTTATTTAGACCTTCGAGCTTTGGAGCAGTGGTAGGATCCTTGACGGGCACTGACGGCTTAACTAACTAGCTAATCAATTAGGCCGCAAATTCTGCAAGCCTCAAGGCGCCCCATCTCATTGACAAGGCCGAGCTCATTCCCAAACCGATCCAGATTATTCCCCTGGGGAAATCTTGGATCACCTGCAGCTCTAATCACTACCTTGCCCCAGGACAGAGGGATTTCCTCCAAGATCATCAGTACACACTTCGCCGCTTCCTTAATCCCAAAGGGAGATCTTCGGCCATGTTTCCTGGACAAGCTAAAGACGGTGCACTGATTAAAAATTTAGACAGCTCCTAACTGGAGCTTTCCTTTTTCTGATGCCACCTCTCTGAAATCCATTCACTGGCAGACGGTTCTCCATTCAAGGACCACGAAATGCAACCTGCGCTTAGCACTTACGTAACATCAAAGGGGCCGGCTCTTTGAATGTGAGGCTCAGACTGTACCACTGCCAGCTGAAGTGGATCTACAAAGCACAAGAGAGGAACATTTAGATCGGGTGCATGGACAGAGCGTTTGTTTTTTCGCCATTGCATCATAGCGAGCGGTTAGATAAATAACAATTCAGAACAAGAGCCGATCCAAGCACCAGGGCTTGCTAGCCTTTCATAATGTCCTCCAACCATCCTATTCATTGTATAGTGCATCTTATCATTCTACATACAGTTTTGTCAGGACTCAAAGGTCCGAGAAAAGAGAATGGTGTATAATAATCTAAAGAGCGTGTCAAAGAAATGTATTTATTTATGAAATACCCAAACTTTTAATAATTTTAGAGAGACACGTCCAGGTTATGTTTGTTTACACCAATCAGGCATAACATTATGACAAACTGCCTGAAATTCTTCAGCAGTTCTTGAGCTACAGGAGCTCGTCTGATGGATCGGACCACGCAGACCCTTCTTGAAGATTCTCTGACCCTGTCGTCTAGACCAGTGGTCCCCAACCCCCGGGCCGCGGACCAGCACCGGTCCATGGGTCCATTGGTACCAGGCTTCCCCCTCAAAGAGCAGTCTGTGTAAATATTGTCTGACATTAATCTGGTCCGTGTTGCAAAAAAGGTTGGGGACCACTGGTCTAAATGTCACAATTTGGCCCTCATTCAAATCCTTACGCTCGCCCATTTTTCCTGCTTCTAACACGTCAACTTTGAGGACCAAATTTTCACTTTCTGCCTAATAAATACATTTCACCCATTAACAGGTGCCATGATGAGGAGATAATCAGTATTCTTCACTTCACCATTGATAATGTTATAATGTCATAATGTTATGCCTGTTCAGCGCATATGCAAAACTTCTTTGAATTATTTAATGCCACTTTCCGCATCACTTTGCAGTTTCTGTTCATATTTGGAAAACATGTGAACTCATTATACATGTAGGGGAAATGTAGGTTAAATAGTGAAAGGAATTCTGAACGAACTTGGCGACCATTCCATACTTCAGCACCATCTAATTCCGTCTGGACAGCGGCGCATTGGAACCGAATTCACTGTGCAGCAAGACGATGAGCGGAAGCGACGACCACGTTCGAGTTCTGTAAGCGGTATTTACCGAGCTGCTCTGGAATGAACTGGATCGTAAGAAAATATTGAAATAGTGAACAATATCTTTGGCAAGTTTTACGAAAGTATTTCAGCTGAACGTTTGGACAAAAACGAAATGTCTGCCCTTGAAGTCCCTGTGAATGAAACCCTACAAACTCAACAATTCACAATATTTTAAGCGATAAACAGTCAAAACCCAACCATTTTTTAAAAACACCATTGACCAGTCACACCATCACGGATCGATCGAAAAGTCAGGAGCTCCCCATCTGAAGCTCAGTGTCCTGCATGAGCGTATTTTCCTCTTTGTAAACGTCTGGTTGTGACTCCGGCAAGGTGCAGATGCTTTACCTTTGCAAATATTAGCGTCAACCCCTTGACGCTTTGAGTCTCTCCGAGACGTATTAAAAACAGAAGAATCGACTGTTGCGGCGGCCCACTTATTGGATTGTCCTTTCGCCAAGCCTCCTGTCTTCTCTGTCCACAAAAGGTGTTTCTGGCTCGCAGCAAGCCATCGTTCACGCCGGGTCACGGCCGTCGCACATCTTAAAGCAACGCTGCTGACCCCAGAGCGATCTTTTCAGGATTCGTTGTTCGTTACTAACGCGATTAAGATGACGTCAGGTGCCTGGGTCGGTACACTCGCTTGAGAAACGAGAACTTCATGATGATCGATGAAGCTTGACGTGCTCCTTCTCAGGTTAGCATGCTGTACATATGTGTGTGTGTGTGTGTGTGTGTGTGTGTGTGTGTGTGTGGAGGAGAGTAATTTATGGGCCTATAAGAAATGTGTAGAAGTGTGAATTAGTTTGGAAACTTTCGGGCACCAATTTGGCTAACGAGCCATAAGTCAAACGTGTCAAAGCTCCGGTTTCTTTAGATAAGGTGAAGCTGAGACCTGAGATGATCCAAATTACAGTTCAGCTCTCAGGAACCTGCTTCAAAACTACCCGAACTGATTTAATGGCCAGGCTGCAAAAGTGATATTAGGAGAAAATGAGAACGTGTGCATTCATCTACGGTGTATTCAAAGTTTCTGGAAGAGTGAAAAGTTTGAGATGGTGTGTGTTTACCAAACACTTTGTTAGGAACAGCAAAACTGTGAGGAAAAATGACCCCCACACACATATAAAATACATACAATTGTTTATTGTTCTGTGAACATTTTTGAAAGAACCTAGGATTTCATGAATATATACGAAGCAATGAGAAATATAGTTTAGCTAGGGTGTACAAACTTTTGAGTGCCTTTGTGCCTTTGTGTGTGTGTGTGTGTGTGTGTGTGTGTGTGTGTGTGTATTTTACTTCCTCCATCTCTTCTCTTTCATTAACTCCTTTTGTTCTACTTTACCTCTCATATCCATTTCTTCTCTTTCACCTTCTCTATCTCTCTTCTCTTTCATCCTCTCTATCTCTCTTCTCTTTCATCTTCTATATCTCTCTTCTCTTTCATCTTCTCTATCTCTCTTCTCTTTCATCTTCTATATCTCTCTTCTCTTTCATCTTCTTTATCTCTCTTCTCTTTCATCTTCTATATCCCTCTTCTCTTTCATCTTCTCCATCTCTCTTCTTTCACCTCATCATTCTCTTCTCTTTTACCTCATCATCTTTCCTTTTTCACCTCTCCATTTCTCTTCTCATTCACCTCCTCCATCTCTTCTCTTTCGTTTTCTTTTGCTCTCCTTCACCTCCTCCATCTCTTTTAATTTCTCCTCATCCATCTCTCCTCACTCTCACTCACATGCTCCATCTTTTATTTTCTTCACCTTCTCCATCTCGTCTCTTTCACCCGTTTCCTCTCTCTTCTTTTCTATCCCCTCCATCCCTCTTTCACCTACTCCATCTTTTTCCTCTCACCTCTTTCCTCTTTTCTTGTTCACCTCATCCATCTCTCTCTCTCTCTCTCTCTCTCTCTCTCTCTCTCTCTCTCTCTCTCTCTCTCTATATCTCTCTCTCTCAGACAGTCAATGTTTTTATTATAGCGCTTTTTATTTATTTCTATTAGTAGTTTGTTCTTATTAGTAGTATTTTTATTTTTATTTCATTTTATTGTTTTTTTCTCCAATATTCTCTTTTGCTTTGCAACACTGCATGCAAACAGTCTTACCAATAAAGTACTTTGAAATTGATTGAGAGAGAGAGAGAGAGAGAGAGAGAGAGAGAGAGAGAGAGAGAGAGAGAGAGGGAGAAAAAGAGAGAGGGAGAGATAGGCAGGTAGAACCACAGAAAGAGGCAGAGAGTCAGAGAGAGACATGCAGAGAGACAAAGAAAGATAGAAAGAGAAAGAGAGAAAGAGAGAGAGAGAAAAAAATTACTCGTCTGTGATGACCCCAATTACCACCAGGGAGATCAAAGTGCTCGCTGCTGCTGTGATATTTAAATGAGCTCGCAAAAGACTCGTTCTTATTCCATATCGGCAAATTTAAAAAAAGGAACGCACCCTCTCTCTCTCTTTATCTCTCCCTCACTCCCTCTGTCTTTTTTCTTTCTTTTCCTTTGTGCCGTGCATGAAAAAGAGCAGAGCTTCAGCTCTCCCTTGTCTACCTCAGCATATTAATGAGACAGGATGTTTCACAGGTCCCCCC
>MU551607.1:1566601-1613639 GCA_024362625.1 Silurus asotus | reverse complement strand
CCCTCTCTCTCTCTCTCTCTCTCTCTCTGTCTCTCTCTCTCTCTCCCTCACTCTATCACCATTAAGACATGACAGCAAGTGCTTTCCTCAGCCTGAATTGTCTGAGCAGAAAAACATTCTCCCTGAAACCCCCCAAAAGCGAAAGGTCAGAGCCGTACCTGAGATAGAAAGATCAATGAAGAGTGTGAGAACTGGAATGAATTTCAGCTGCGTTTGTGTGTATGTATGTGTGAGCGTGTGTGTGTTTGTGTGTGTGTGTGTGTGTATGTGTGGCCGAACTGATATTGAGTTACAGATCTAATGAAACGGAGGTGGAGGTATAAATATTGATGATTCAGATGGCTACCTGAGAGACCGAGCGAATCTCTTGTTATCCAGATCCCAGCAATGCCTTTGTTAAGCAGCCCAGTCGCCATGGAAACTAGCAATTAAACGGCAGAATGCCTTTGAACATCAGAGACGACGAGAAGGAAACTCCGCCGTAGCCCCTAATCAGGGGAAGGAAGGAAGGAAGAAGGAAAGAAATGTAGAAATAAGTAGCAGACTTCATGCTGTTTATCTGCGAGTTCTGTTTCAGAGCTTAAACATGTCTGAGGAAGCGAAAAGTAAAATATATACGTGAAATGTTCGCTCGTTACCTGCTTATTATTCGCAAGTCTTGTATGATTAATAATGATTGAACTCTAAAACTTAGAGCTCAGTGGTCTTTGGATCTGAAGGTTGTTTGTTCAAAACCCAACCACAACCAAGCTGCCACTCCTGGGCCCCTGAGAAAGGCCCTTAAACCCCAAAGCTGCTCAGATGTATGAATGCGATCAAGTGTAATTCTCACTCTAAGTAAGCTCATCTTCCGAATACTGTAAATGTCTGGATTTGTCTTCCGTTACATCACAGATTTATGATTAACTACTTGCTTTAAAAAAATGATCGTTTCTATAGCAACAACTCACACAGGAACTATTGGATAATCTGATTTCTGAAGTGATAAATATGGTGGGGTTTTTAATTGCGAACATTAACAAAAAATTGTCAAATCAAATCAGGTAATGTAGAGTACACATATATGAAACCTTCAAGCTGACATGGAAATCAGCTCAGAGTACATATCAGTATCAGATAAATCAGGATACATCCCTTACATGGAAGAAAGAACTGTGGCATCCAAATAGGACATTGTTTGTCTCTAACAAAAGAACCTTTGTAAAACAGGAGAGAAGACGTTATCAGACTGCCTCACATTTAAACATGGATGTTGGAGCATAATAGTTTGGGGTTGTTTTGGAGATATTACAATTGAAAGGAATCATAAACCAACATGGCAACCGTTCCACACTTTAACACCATGCATTTCTTCTGGACTGCAGCTCATTGGAACCGACTTCGCCATACAACAAAACGATGAGCCGAAGTGACGAATACGTCGAAGTAAACAGTCATCTGGAGTCTTATCTATTACAAAATGACCTGCCCAGTCACTGCACCTAAATCCTATTGAACTGCTCTGAGATAAACTGGATCACAAAGAAAGAAATCTCTAATTAGTGAAGAACATCTTTAGCAAGTTTTACAAGAAGCACTGCAAAGTGTAACAGCTGAATGTTTGGAACACTAAACTGTCTGCATATCAAGAGAGTGTAAAGCTGTTATTTATGCTGAAAGAAGGACTTTTCAAAATATGAAAAACCCAACCTTATATCGACCCCTTTAAACGATACTTTGAATTTCTAAGGATACATTATTTTTTACCTTTACCTCTGTTGCTTAAGAAAGGGGTGAATTAAAAAAGAACTTAAATTGAAAGGGTAGAATTAAAATAATTAATCCCTTAGTGCCATGGAATAAGCTTTATTAGGATTAAATCTCTTACCAATACTTAACCACTAAGAAACTAAAGATTTGTTTAACTTTTAATCCAATTTCAGCACTGAACAATGGACAGTTCCAAAAAGCAGCTTTGTTACATACAGAAAATATGAATTTTAAAATTAATAGATTTATTACTAACTAATGTCTTGTGCTGATGAGCAAGCCAGAGGTGACATGAGTCTAAAAGTATGTGGACACTCCACCACACCCACACAATATGTGATTCCCCTTTCCTATATAAACCTTAATAATGTGTTATGGCCAGTGGTGCACATACTTTTTGCCATGTAGCTTAGGCTTAGAGTGGATTGTGTGTACGAGTTGTTACTACGGTATACTGCTGTGAGAACGAGCGCATTAATATAATGCTGTGATTGTTACAGCCAGAACTACTGACAAAGCTGCTGTTCAATCAATTTTTCAACACCTTGAGAACTCATCCGTGCTGCAGCATGAAGACAGAATAATGATAAATAATGTATTACACAAATATCTGCACATAAAGGGGTTTCGAATGGGTTTGATTTAATTATAAAGGTTTCTGAAGGCGTTTGGTGGATAATACACTGATCAGTAGAGTTTTGGTGGATAATAAAGGGTCGTGTGTGGATTTTGATGGATAATGCAGGGTTCTGTAGGATTTTGCTAGATAAAACAGTGTTCTGAAAAAGTGTGGTGGATAATTTAGGATTCTGTGAAGGTTTGGTTGATAACACACTGGTATGTAGAGGTTTGGTGGATAAGAAAAGGGTTTAAAGGGGTTTAGTGGGTTCTAGGGGTTCTCTAGGGGTTCTGTAGGAGTTTGAAATTAAAAATGCAGGTTCTGTGGGGTCCTTCAATAATACAAGGTGTTGTAGGTTTTCTGTAGATAATACAGAGCTCTGTCTGGGTTTGGTGAATAATGTAGGGTTCTGTAACATTTTTGTGGATGATACTGGGTTCTGTCAGGGTTTGGTGGATGATACTGGGTTCTTCCGGTGTTTGGTGGATGATATAGGGTTCTGTCTGGGTTTGGTGGATGATACAGAGCTCTGTCTGGGTTTGATGGATGATACAGGGTTCTGTCTGGGTTTGGTGGATGATACAGGGTTCAGTCAGGGTTTGGTGGATGATACAGAGCTCTGTCTGGGTTTGGTGAATAATGTAGAGTTCTGTAGAATTTTAGTGGATTATACAGGGTCCTGTTTGGGTTTGGTGGATGATACAGGATTCTCTCAGGGTTTGTTGGATGATACAGGGTTCTGTCAGGGTTTGGTGAATGATACAGGGTTCTGTCAGTGTTTGGTGGATAATATAGGGTTCTGTCAGTGTTTGGTGGATGATACAGGGTTCTGTCAGGATTTGGTGGATGATACAGGGTTCTGTCAGTGTTTGGTGGATACTACAGGGTTCTGTCAGGGTTTGGTGAATGATACTGGGTTCTGTCAGGGTTTGGTGAATGATACAGGGTTCTGTCAGGGTTTGGTGAATGATACAGTGTTCTCTCAGGGTTAAGTGGATGATACACGGTTGTGTCAGTGTTTGGTGGATGATACAGGGTTCTGTCAGTGTTTGGTGGATGATACAGGGTCATGTCAGGGTTTGGCAGATGATACAGGTATCTGTAGGTGTTCAATAAATAATACATGTTTCTTAGATTTCTAGAATACAGGGTGGTACCTACATAGAATCGACCTCGAAAAGCTTTCATACGGTGTGCATTATATGAATGGAAAAAACAGACTGCACACAGAGTGTATAAATGATCAGCATTGTGCGAGCAGCTTGCTCGAGAGTGGGTGCAGTTATAATCTCGTTGTTCATAACCTCCAATAAAGAGAAATCACTTAAATAAACTTTCAAAAAGGGGGTTTGTTGAAGGCGAGGAGAATACGGTGCACTTAATACCTGAAATGTCAAATATCGCTGCAGAGGATCGATGAATCACTGGCACTCACTGCCGACTAACGGCCATCCGCAATATTAACAAATAAGTGCCGCGGGGCTGAGGATTAGTCATATGAAGCACAAAAAGAGAGAAAGGGAGAGGGAGAGGGAGGATTTTGTTCAGAGGTCTAGTCATGCTTTCTAGGCTCTGGGTGAACTAAAATAAAGAGGCATTAGTGATCCTTTATGCTCATAAAGAGGGAACAAAGCGAGCCAGAGAACAGAAGTGGCTTCTCTTTTGTGAAGCCTCGAGTGAAGTTAAGGCTTAATATTTCATCATCTCGTCGCTCTATTCATTTTGTCACTCACGTGAGGTACTGCCTTTTTTTCTGGAGCACGCTCGGCTTTCATTCATCTTCCCTGTCATAATGTTTATTGAAGTGCAGCTTTCAGACTCACTTAAAAAAAAATAACACTTTGCTGGAGGTACACAGGAAGTAGAACAAGGGCTGTAGAGGATTGGAGAAAAATCATATTCACAGAGTGCACTTGGATTTAATTGTTGAAATTGGACAAAATAATTCGAAAGATGAGAAAAAAAAATGTTCGGGTAATTTTTCCCTCTAAACCCAAATAAATCGTGAGCTTAAAAATCGACATAAACACATAACTTTTTTGTACAACAGTACAAACAAACAACAGTACGCAGCATTTAAATATGCAAATTAAGCAATACAACTATAACTTTTGCATTGTATTGTGTTTTTCTATTTTTTTTTTTTAACAAATGTGTTTTAAGCATTATTTTATTATTTAATTGTTATTTATTTAGTTAAATTGTTAGCTATTTATTTGGTGAAGCAAATTAAAATATATATGGCAGGTCAATCGGAACAAAGATTAATGCTTATTGGAAGACAGGCTTTTTTTTGTCATTTTAGGCCCCGCCCACTCCAAATCAGTGTGTAACTGAGCAGGAAGGTTTTGCACAGGATGTCAGAAAGAGGCTGTGCATTTTATATATATATATATATATATATCATTATTCTGTTTTCTTTTTTTACTTTTATTTTACCATTGAAATGGACTAGCCTGCTGGCAAATTCCACAAATAATGCATCCAGACTTCCACACCTAAAAAATCCAGACTTCCACACCTGAAGGATCAAGATTTCCACACCTGATGAACTCAGACTTCCACTCTTGATAGGTTCAGACTTTCACACCTGATGGATCCAGACATCAACTCCTGATCGATCCAGACTTTCACTCCTGAAGGATCCAGAACTCCTACGATATTGTTCTGAATATTCCAGCATGCATGCAACAGCAATTACGCCGAGATGACAAGAAAATGAAACTGAGATCTTGTCACAATTAATAAAATAACAAATAAATAATAAAGCATGGCCTTCCTTGACATATAAATTCTTGACAAAAATCATTAAGAGTAATAATTCAATTTACTGTTTATCTTCATAATTTATCCCTAATTATAGTTTATCTCTATAATTGAATCTCCAATCTGCAAAAAAAATGAAAATGTGATCTGACAGAATGTTTCGCAGAGTTTCTAAAACGTTCTCTTATGTAACCAAAAGGTTCACATGTTCACATGAAGCACCAAGTGGAAGGCGAGATTTCCACCGCGTGTACACACCCTGAAGGCGTATTGAAGAGTGTGTGTGAAATTACTGCTCCTTCACGGGCTGAGAAAAGTCATTTGGAAAAATCGAATAACGTCAGTGTGCAGCAGCGGATCTTTCAGTGTGAACAACTACATCGTTAAAAAAACTTAAAAAAGAAAGAAAGAAAGAAAGAAAGAAAGAAAGAAAGAAAGAAAGAAAGAAAGAAAGAAAATTCCTGGAGGTGGGCTACGGAACGTTATGGAAATGTACTCGACAAAAAAAAGGAATGGTTCATTATGATTTTAAATGAATATTATATAAACAAAAGTTTGGGTTTGTAGACATCCGAATATAAATTGTGATAATAATTGTATATTTTATGGAGATGTGAGGTTTCTTTTAGCCACAATGGTGTTATTAAAGTCAGGTAGTGTAAGAAAGGATTCCTATTCAGTTGTATTTCCACGCTTCACCACTAGAGGCAGACATACAGTTTACCAAGCAATGACAAGCTACCTATGACATCACAGTGCACCGTCCTCCATCAAGAGTATGAAGGGCCAGAACATCGAGCAGCAATCATCGTTGACCAGTGGCCATTCGACATTGTGCAACCTGTCACTCAGCACTGATCATTCAGCAGTGGCCTCTCAGCGTGCATTCTGAATCACTCAACCTACCGAGCAACAACTAAGAGAAGATAGCAAGAATCACCTCAGATACGATCTATTCGATACCCAGTCAAGTTGATTGTTTTTACTGACACGCTGGGGCAAGTACAATCCCCTGATCAGCCCAAACCAGATAGTAGAAATCCTTATATGGTCCATCAAGCTAGAGAGGAAAAACTTCCTAACATTTGGTCCTTCAAGCCGGATAGGAAAAACTTCCTAACAGGTAGGGATTTTGGTATAGGAGGTAAGGAGGCCTGTGGTACAGTCAGTGTTCACATTCATCTCAAAGGTGTTCAGTAGGGGTTTAGAGCTCTATAGCAGGAGATCTTCCACCAAAACCCATGTAAAGCAGATCCTAATGGAGTTTGCTTTGTGCACAGGGGCATTATCATACTAGAAAAGGTTGGTGTCTCATTGTTTGAATGAAGATCAAATTAAATACCACCACATCCAAGTTCTACAGGAGGGCTGGAAAAATCAGTGTCCCTAAAAGTGATATAGTGTATGTGAATGTTTTTTTTTTATTTATTTATTTATTTATTTTTTATCTTAGTCGCATTGTTGTATATTAAATTAGTGTATAAATATGAGTGCTAAATTTGGTCTGTATGTTGAGTAAGAAATTACCTTTTGTTGTGCTGTTTTAGGAAACAAATAAGTGATAAAGTAGAGTTAAATAGAAAAAAACTGTGTGGGTGTATTTTACAGACGTTTTTCTATTTGGGGAAATTTTTCCTGTAACTTCACTACATTCAAAGTCAAATATTTGACTTTTCGCTCAAATACATTTTATGAAATCAGTCGTTCCTTTTTATTTACGAGGATAAAAACGTAACTGGTGAAACACGCAGCGGGTCGCCAATCAGGATTGAGCGCACGCTCTGTTTCTGTGTTCTGATTGGCGCTTGGTGTATCTACTAATCACCAACATACAGTTCAGCATCAGTTCAACATCAAGCAGAACATTTATAGAGGAATAAATGATGAAGAAACTCCAGACTCGAACTCGACACCACACACGTGGCCTCATTTACACGTTCTTTTTGAAGTAGTTGAAAAGGTTTTGGGTTCATGATCATTGGAATAGAAATCAATCAGTGTTTGAGTCTTAAATATTATTCTATTAATAGATCAGTGTGCTGAGAGTCACATTTGAGTCTTTACACATAAACTAAGGTGAATAAAGAGTCTTGTGATAAAAATGATAATAGGAACATTATAGTTATAATAAATCAGTACTTTGGATACTTACGTTCATTTGAAGGCAAAAACTTTTGTACTTTTTCTCAAGTGAAAGTTTAAAGGGACACTTTTACTTTTACTGAAGTCACATTTTACCAAGATGATCTCTACTTTAACTCAACTACATAGAATCATGTATATTCTGTGATGAGACAATGTGTATTGTGAAAAGTGCTATAAAAATAAAATTTAATTATAGTTTGAACTTCTGACCAATCAGAATCGAGATTTCAGCAGCCCTGTGCCCATAGCTCGGGTACCAATTAAAAAAACAACCACTCGGAGCCAAATCTGTGTCTACTTCCTTAATAGTACAGTCATCTCCCTTTGCTTGATTGAACACTAAATGCGTCCAGCTCGATCCGTATTAAAACCGCCTCAGATCTTGTCTCTCAGCTTGCAGTCAGATCGGGCTTTTGACAGCCGAGACTCTTGTGGCCACCCGGTGCAGGTGGTCATCTTTCTTCTTTCATCACAGAGCTGCCTGGATCTGATGAGATGAGCTTTGATCTGATTGAGGTGCTCAGATTCGATTTCTGTCCATTTTTGTATCGCCGCGAGAGCGAGACGAGGCAGGCTGCGTCCTCGCTGTCCTTCAACAGCACGTCTGGGGAAACCGTTTCTTTTTGTGCCACGCGTTTTGGTTCTTTTCCAAATCGATACGTGGAATTGATGACAAAATGACGTGATGCTCAGAGCATGACTTCGGCGTGTGGGCGGAGTTTGTCACGATTCTCACGTAGTGTTGGCTCGAGTATTACTCTGATAATCGAATAATCTGACAGTTGTGGATGTAATTCAGGATGTGATTCTGGAAACAGTTACAGAAGCATTCGAGCCTCACATCCAGACTGTGCAACAGTTTCTTTCCACAAGCCATCAGATTTCTCAACATGAAGGGACCAGATTGACACACACACACACACACACACACACACACACACACACAAATACATCTACGGCAAAAAAAAACAAAGCAACACTGTTTGCACATAATTGCTGTTTACACACTTGAACCAAATGTTTGCCTCCAACCCAATATTTACATGTAGAGTATTTATTTATTTATTTTTATAAGGACAGACCACTTGCATCTTCTGTACCATATTGACCGTTGCAACGGTGTCACTGTGCCATTCTTTGCACTGAATACTGCACATGTGCACTTGTGGTGTTAGTTTAGAGCTGTGTGTAATTCTGTGTTCCTTTGATTAATTGATGTTGTTTGTTGGAGCACTTTGGTCCTGGGGACACGTTTCGTTTCACTGTGTACTGCACTGTATACGGTTGAAATAACAATAAAGCCTACTGGACTTGCCTTCACTTGACTTGATTTGGAACCTCAACTTTCTAAGACTTGAAAGACTAAAAGTCTGAAAGAACCTCTTGATTTCATACATATCTTAAGACTTCGTTCCTCATCTGCAAGGAAACCAGTGGAATCTCTGGACTCCACTCCGTGGAAAGCTGTAGTGACCATACCACAATGAAATAAAATCAGTATTGATGACTTTCTGGAGCAGTGATGGTCCAGCTCCAGATAGAGAAGATAGAGATTTCTACTTCACGGCCCAAAGGATGATGAACTGAGCAGATGAGAAAAGATGGACTTGGCGTCCAATTTCTCATTCCGCAGCCAGCCTTGGCCCGATAATGAGGTGGATCTCAATTATGCCGCCGCGCCGCTGTGAAATGGACCGGGGGCTCCTGCTACTGCGCCTCTCGAGGCCCTTCAAGCCCTCTTGTCCAAATTGAACTGATGGAGCAGAAAAGCCATTTTGATTTTTTTTGTTCTCACCTCCAAACCGGAGCCCAGGCACGAGGAAAAACACCGGGCCCACCGCCGAATTTCGGCCAAGGTTGGGCCACGCCGGCGGCGCTTCGCATCATAGAAGCATAATTAGATTTGCACTGACAGTCTGTTGACACGGGATATATTAATTGGGGTGCCTCGGATTGACATGCATTTAGATAGCCACATCATAAATGCATGAAACTCGGCACGGTGCACACTAATTGCGCTCAGTTCCGTAATTATGGCCCGCGTGATTAATGGCGCCTCCTGTCACCAGCATATGGCAAAGTTGACCTCACAGTTATTGAGTTAGGAGGCCAATCAGGAAGGGAGGGAGGGAGAGAGGAATGGATAGAAGAAAGACGGCTGGGATGTCAGCTGCTCCGCTCGGATTGGATTAAAGTGTACTGTCAAGAAGTTAATTTTTTTCCACTTACCTCGTAGGAATGTTGATGGTTAGCAACACAGCTGTTTGTTAGCGCCACCATCGTGTCCTATTTCTGGCTCGTACTTTAGGTAAATCCTACACGTGATCAGAATCTGGAATGTGATATTGTGCACTTGTGCTGTTCTGACTCATTTGACTTATTCAAATTGTGGGCATTTCCTCTATCATGCTTTTACATTTGCAACCACTTAATAAAATTTTTTTTTTTGCGGTAAATTCCACAGACCTGGTGCCAAACAGCCTGGGCCTGCACACCCTACACCCGTCAGCCAGTCCACTGGCCTCTGAACATCAGGCTCCATCTCCCACCCAGCTGCACTACCACAGCAAAGTCCAGCATCGTCGCTTCTCCATGGAGGTCAGTAGCTCTATAAACAATTATTATTGTTTACCAATCATTATTAACCATGTCATCAAAGTTTCTGGAAATGGTCCTTGGAAATGTTCTTGGAGTTTTCTTGAAAAGGTTCTAAGAGTCCTGAAAAGGTTTTAAGTAGAATACACTTCGGAAGCAAAAATTTGTAACCATCCACAAAATCTATGAGAAACTGTTTTTGAAACAGTAAAGGTGTAGATGGAGATTAGCCTCAGGAACACCACTGGATTCCAAAGTCTTCAGTCTCAAAAAAATCTAAAAAACATTATAATAATGTTCTTACTGATCAGACTACGTATTGTAAGTTAGTGGAATTATATAGCAGTACTATCAGGCTGCCACTGCTGTGCCATCTGGATAAGAGCATCTGCCAATACGATGTAAACATAAATAAATAATGGAGTGATATATTAATAGCTGAGTAATACAGTAACATTGGATGAAAGTAGTAATGTAATAAACCTGGGTATAAAGAGGTTTTCTATATACTGTATTGAGCACTGACTGATGCACTGCAGTATTCCACATTGTACCAATTTCTGCCATCTTTGTTCAGGATCTCAGGGTTTTGGGTGAATGGGAAAGTTTTATAGAATCAGCGTAATGGTTCATGCTGATGTATGTAAAGGGATCTCTGATTATGCATGAGCAGGTTCCATCATGGAACCCCAGCACAGCTACCACATTTCTCACTAAGTTGAACAGGTCGAGTAGTTTAGGAAGCAGGTCGAGTAGTTAGTAGTCCAGTCGTGAGTTATTGCGTGAATTCTTACCGAAGTGACGGCGCACCCGAAGGATCGTGTGTCGTAAATGTCAGCGTCTTACTCAGGGTGACTTTCATCTCGGTGAAAAAAAAAAGCACACGTAAAAAAAACAACAAACCGAACCCAAACAAACTCACAGAAAATGGACCCCTGAGGGGGAAATAACAGATTAATCAAAGTCTCCCGGAACAGCGGCCCCCGCCACCATCATCAGCGCCACCTCTCTCTCCCAACCCACCATTACTCGCCTGTCCCCCAAGCCCTGATTGTGTGTGAAGGACAAATACCAGCCTCCCAATTCCAGCCGTCTCCTCCGTGTCATTCCTGCCAGAGCCCCAGCTATAAGATGGAGGTCTCGGCTAAACGCAGCCGACGGGTTATTTTTAAGCCGGCCTTCATATCGCAGTAAGTTCGGAGTTCTCCCAAGCCAAACTGTCAGCCCTCATGTTCAGCGGCAATGGATCTCGAGAAGGAAAATTGCACTGAATGCCCTCTCCATTTTCAAATCTATTGGGCTCCTTTCTGGCCTCGAGAAGCTTTTATCGGTCACGCGCACCTTTATTTCAGTCTCGCCAGTCGGCCTCGAGGGAAAGCTGGAAGGGGAGAGGGGAAAAAAGGCCTTTTTGCTTTAAATTGTTAGATAGGTTTTATTGCACAACTGTACAAAACCTGTTCAAGAAGCAGCGGGACAGAGATTCGTCAGTCTTCAAGCTTTCGTTCGGTACGGAAAGAAAGGTTAGGCTACATTGGAAAAGCTTGGAGCGCTTTCGGAAAAACATGACAGCTTCGTGGGGCTTTTTTTTGTAGCTTGAAGACCCCTGAAGGACGGAATATAAGCGAGACGGAATCTCGCGCCACAATACCTGTGTTTTTCCTTCACACTTTTGTGCTTTGATTTCCTCTTCCACAGTTATGAGATGACAAATGTGTCAGGCACGGTTTGATGTCCTCACGTGCTTAGCCGGGACGAGATTCTGAAATCGCAGTACAACAACAACAAGAAAAACAACGTCTATAGCACACAGTCAAAACAGTTTCAATGACGATTTTGGGGAAATGTTGATCCTGATCGCCTGTTTTTTGTGAATATGGTTTGATTTCTTACCAAACGTCCCCATAAGGATGAGATTATGTCAAATTGTGTGTTTTTGTGTGTGTGTGTGTGTGTGTGTGTGTGTGTGTGTGTGTGTGTTTGTCCTGTTTATATGTCTAGGATGTCAGTAAGAAAATGGCTCTGCCTATGGACATCCGCTTGCCACCTGAGTTTCTTAAGAAGTTGCAGCTGGAGAGCCCTGAATCCTGCAAGCCGCTTAGCCGGATGTCCAGACGAGCCTCGCTGGTCAGACACACACACACACACACACACTCACACACACATATACACATGCACACATACACATCCACACGCACACACACACACACACACACACACACACACACACACACACACACACACATTTCTTGCTATTCTCAAGACATAGACTATAAGAACAAAAGTATTGCTACACCTGAGTTATATGAGCATTATTCTTCTCCAAACTGTTGCCACAAAGTTGGAGGCACACAATTGTATAAAACGTCGTTGGATGCAGCAGCATCACATTTTCCCTTCACTTGAACTAGTGCACAAAGCCAGCTCCTTAAAAATTCAGTTCAATTCATTTTTATTTGATTGGCGCTTTTTACATGGACATTGTCTCAAAGCAGCTTTACACAGATAATGTGGTAATAAGGTTATATTAAAGAATGTGTATTATTGCCTATAAGTTAGTTCCTTATAATTGTTTATCCCTGATGAGCAGGCAGGTGGCACTGTGGCAAAAAAAAAACTCCCTGGGTACATGGGTTGGATATGGTGGAAGATCCCTTGCTATAGAGCTTCAACCCTTCTGGGATGAATGTGAATGCTGACTGCACCCCAGGCTTTCTCACATTCTCACCCTACATCAAAACCTGACAGACAGACAGACAGACAGACAGACAGACAGACAGACAGACACTGGAGACTCCTTCCATACATTTCTTAGAGAAAACGCCACCATAACAACAATTACAAGTTTTTTTGTTTTTATCTATTTATGTGGCACATACAAGAACCCTATGAATGATCTGTTGCCATAGAAACAAGCGAAATATAATCGTGTGTAGCTGCACTATAGGAAACCCGAGTCAAGAAATCTAAAGCATTGTGGTGTAACATGAATGAATAAAAAACCAACCTGTTGGTTTGCTAAATAAATAAATTAAATAAATAAATATGATGGATAGACACGATTGTTTTGGAAAAATAAAGACTGCTTGAGTCACACGTTTCGTTTCATTCTCCTTTTGAATCATCTCGAGATGATTCTGATCCGTATCCGGAATTGTACATCAAGGCTGTAAAACACAATGAGCCGAGAAATTAAACACATTTCATACATCTAATGTTTTTTCTACAGTCTGACATTGGATTCGGGAAACTGGAGACGTACGTGAAACTGGGCAAACTGGGAGAGGTGAGTCCGATCTCTTAGGCACCAGATTTCTCAACGCAGCATTTTAACATCATTTATTAAATACACACAATCATAAACAGTAAAACAGTAAGTCTGTGCAGATGTGATGACTGTAAACAGCAGTGCTGTTGATATTGTGTTTTGAACTTATACGGGTTCTAAGAAAACTCTGTAATCTATAATTTCTCAAAGCCGCTCTACACGGAATATTCCATACTGTTGGAAAAGAAAAGAAAAAAAAACAACGCTCTGTCCAGCATATGGCCCTGAGGGATCCCATGAAAAAAAGAAAAAGAAAAGACTGTGGGGAAAAAAATCAGAGAAGCGATAACATCCGAGCAGAAGCATTACAAAGTGAATACGAAATCTGAGAGAGGATTTTAATGTATTATACATTTATTATTTAATGAAAGTTTTTGCTTTTGCTGAAGACAGGCCTATAGCGAGCATTACAAACTAAACAAATGAAAAAATGTACGGAATGAAACACCCGGGGCTTTTCAGTTATGGGAATATAATCCACGTCAAGATACTGTTCCCACCCCGAAGCTTGTCGTTTCTCTAAAAATGTCCTGAAGTGTTACCACAGTTTTCCAGGTATTTTCAGTCATTAATAATTTTACTTTTTATGTACTTTTATATATGTTTCTCTCTCAAAGTTAATAGACTTTTGAAGGCTTCCGTGTCAAAAAACTTACTGACTGACACTGGAGACTCCTTTCGAAAGTGAAAAAACACACTGGTATATCAACAAATATTTCAGAGATAACATGAACATGTTTATATGGATTTAATATAAAGTTTGTTTCCTATAAGAATACAATCGAATGAATTCAATTCATTTTGATTTGTGTAGCTCTTTTAACGATGAACATTGTCTCAAAGCAGCTTTATAGGGATAATGCGGTATTAAAGAATGAATAGGTCTGTTCCTTGTAATTGTAAATAAGTCAAGTCATGTCACGTGACTGCGGCAAAGAAAAGCTCACCGCAGTGTTAAGAATTAAAAATGGTCAAGAATGAACATGGGTTTTTTCTTTTTTCACAAAAGTAAAATAATTTTACCTCAGGTTTTATATTTATTTCTATCGCTAGCAGTAGGATATTCAATACACTTTGATTCAATGTTATTTGTATGGCACTTTTAACAATAATTATTGTCCTGAAATAGCTTTTTAAATTTTAATACAGTCATAAATTAGTCTCTATAGGTTTATCCATAATGAACTAGCCAGAGGACACTGGTGGTGAGGTGGAAGCTCAACTTTCCCACTACACATTGGTACACTGATGATTCACCTAACCTTTCATTTCCCCATCAGTCACTGTAAACATACAAATAGTAATTTGTTCACACATTCCTGTCATGGTGCTCACTTCAAGCAGGATCTGCATATGGATTAGGGATGTCCAATCTTTTCCACAAAAGGGTGCAAGTTTTAATTCCAACCAAGTAGTTCCACACCAAATTCCACCATCATTTTCATACCTTTTGTGGAAAAGATTGGACACCCCCGGGTTATGGATTTGGACTTTGAAACAGAGGGTTATGAGTTCATATCCAAGCACCACAAAGCTACTACTGCTGGGCCCTTGAGCAAGGCCCTTTACTTTCCACAGCTTGGTTGTATGCCACTTAGTATAAGGGTGATTATGCAAAATGCCATAAATGTCACTGTGAAGGGGTGAGAGAACTTCCTGAGATGATATAAGGAAGACACCTTGAGAGGAAGCAGGTTTAAAAGGGAACCCATCCTGATCTGGGTGACACCAAATGTCCATTATCATCTGTTTACTCTTAAACACTTGAATGCAAAACTGTTCAAGGCAGCTGGATGTGTCTTGCGTCTGGTTTTCTGTATTAAATGGTGCATATTTAAACAAAATACATGTAACAATGTGATTTAATTGTTCTCAATCCTGGCATCGCTTTATCTTCTCCACCAGGGCACGTACGCGACTGTATTCAAGGGGCGCAGCAAGCTGACAGAAAACCTGGTGGCCCTGAAAGAGATTCGGCTTGAGCATGAAGAAGGAGCCCCTTGCACCGCCATCAGAGAAGGTAGTGTCCTTCTTCAGAACAACTTCACAATAACGGGCCATTTTTAAGCTCCCCGGTTGTTAAAACTCCAGATTTGTGGTCGAGAGTGCAAATCCTAGACTAGTGAGCTGCAGGCTTCCTCTCCCCCAGGCTTAAATCTCTCTCCTAAATGAGAGGACGCAGACGTGACAGGAATCTGTAAAGGGGGAGTGTCACCGTGAAGCAAGGCTGCCACCCAGTGGACTTGCTGGGTTTGGTCTCGAAGAAGAAGCCTATGTCGAGAGGCTGAAGCGCTAGATGATAAATTGTTGGAGAGTATTGCAGTAATGGTTTGCATTCATCTCTTGGAGACCCTGATGAACAAGAAAACATCTCCATACAGATTAAAGTTAGGGGTAGAATTAAGATTAGGGTTTAGATTTAGGGGTAGAAATTAGATAAGGGGTTAGAGTTAATGGGTAGAATTAAGATTAGGGGTTAGACTTAAGGGTGGAATTCAGGTTAGAGTTTAGAGTTAGAATTAAAGGTCAGAGTCAGGGGTAGAATTAAAATTGGTGGTTACAGTTAATAGGTAGAATTGAGAGTTAGGGGTTAGAATTAAGAGTTAGGGGTTAAAGTTTAGCGGTTGGATTATTGGTACAGGGTAGGGGGGATTTTAGGGCTGGGGTTGGGGTTAGAATTAGGGATTAGGGTTTAGGGGTAGGGTTAGCATTGGCATTAGCAGTAGGGGTAGGGTAAGCATTGGCGTTAGCGGTAGGGGTAGGGTTAGCATTAGCGTTAGGGGTAGGGGTAGGGTTAGCATTGGCATTAGTGGTAGGGGTAGGGTTAGCATTAGCATTAGCAGTAGGGGTATGATTAGGGTTGGCTTGGGGTTAGAGTTAGGTTTAGAGGAAAGAGTCACAAATTTAAGCAATCAAAAGTATATTGTCTGAGCACCTAACATCTGCAAGGATTCATGGGTTTATCTAACAAATAAAATCTGAAAGGCCTAAATGTTCTTCAAAATCAAAACGGTTTGGTTAAGAGAAGAAAGGAGGGTAATCAGTTCTCAATTATTAAACCATGAGGTACCAGAACTGAGAAAGATCCAGCAGGTGGAAAGAAAGTAAAACAGAACATATAGACACACACACACAGTAACATGGCGTTAAATAAAATTTAACACCATCAGCTCCAAACTCCGAACTCCAAACATTCTTCTTCCCCCATTGCAGATTTCTTAACTTAAGCATGCTGTAATTTTTGGTTTTTGAACAGGCGTCTATGAAATGGGTCAAGTGTATTTTTGAAAAGGAGAAGACACATGGAAAATTATCTTTTCATTAATAAAGAGCTGTAGACGTGAACGTCAGAATTAAATGTAAATAACTCCAAAGGTACTCGATCTGGCTCCGGCAGAATCCAGCACAAATGAAGTGCTGATGGTAATAGAGCTTTGGTTTCATGAGCGCTAGATTAGTCTGAATGCTAAACGACTTTGGAAAGTTAACAAGGTTTTTAAAAAGATTTAAATGCAGCCTGTGTTGGACTGTCAAATTTCCATTAACTGCAGAATTATTATGTGGTCAGGAAAAAAAAAACCCCATCGAGCAGCTTAAATCTGTACAGCGAGAGGAGTCATGTTATCTGAGCAGCACTCAAGCTGTTTCTCTGTATCTCTGTCTACCATTCAAACTTGGTCTTTTGACATGGCAGGGAAAATCACGTCGCAAACGTGTTTGTTGCGTCGCAATGACAATCGAAAGTTAAATGCCAAAATGCCACCAGTCACCTTAGTGTGAAAGTAAAGCTGTTGACATGCAGCAGCACTCAGTTTGCTCACCTTTACGCCTCAAATTCTAATGGAAAGTAGAAAAAAACGTGGAAAAGAGTGTTTCTACTGCTATGGTGTTTTCCTTTCGAAAACAGTGAAGCAATCTGGCAACTCATTAATACCGTAACCAGCATTTCGAGTCGCTAATGTGGTTACCATGGTTACTCTGATGGTATGCAATGTCAAAGATTGGTCTCCAACCTAGCTCACATGAAATGATGGCTAGTTTTTTTTTTTTTTACATTTATCTATCATACATCATTTAGATTTTTACACCCGTCTTATGATTCAGTGAAGAAGCTGGATCCTCAACTTTAGTTTCACAGTTGGGACAAAACTGTGGAAAAAACACAAAAAAATTGTATAAATGGAGTCGTAAAATGACACAAAATTGTGGGAATTTCATATCCAAATATTAACAAAAACTTATTAAAATTGTTGCCTAATCCTGTTAGAATTGTTGCAAAATTGAAACAAAAAATCATTTACGTTTCTGTAAAATTACCACTGTAGAAATCTAGACCTGTTGAAGCCTAATCGTATTAGAATTATAGCAATATTTATGTTAAAGTACCAGTGTAGAAATCCAGACCTGTAAACCTCTCAGGAACCCTTGATGAACCTGTATTTATACGACTTTTTCAATTGTAAATATTTACGTTGGGGAATTTACACAGGTTTTGTTTTTGTGTTGTAGTTTCGCTGCTGAAAAACCTGAAACATGCCAACATCGTGACTCTGCATGACATCATTCACACCGACCGCTGCCTCACGCTGGTCTTCGAATATCTGGTAAGACTTCTGCTGAATGGATTACTGGTAGTACAAAATGTCTGCATGTTCCTCTGAAATGGTTGGAATGATACTCTCGGATTTTCCTTTGCATTGTGCTACATAGCGGCAATTTGACTTGGGGTGGTAATGGGGTATAGAGGATGGGGAGGGGAAGTCATACGATCTGCCACTACTGACCTCCATTAGTATGGTCCAGCTGTGGCCCAGAGCCAATCACAGTATATCATAAGACTTTCTAGTTAGATGACCAATGTATGTAACCAGGAATGATGCCAATGTGTTACAAAAGAAACAATCATGCTGCAAAAATCAAGAAAAATAAATAAAAGATGGAGTGGTGTGATTTGGGACCTGGAGGTCGAGTAGGGTGACCATGCTGAATTCAATTACTGTTCTTTAACTGCATGCGCTGAGGTGTTTTGTTGCTTTTTTACCACAGGGGTTTACCAAAAATATAACTGGAGACTCCACTCAGATCTTATTATATTAGCTATTAGAAGTTGTAGGTCAGTGAATAAGATGTCGGAAGGATGAGCAGAAGGTCATGGGATCAAATCCCAGCTTCACAACAACTTGTGAATGTGTGTGTTTTCTGTTTTTTCACAGGACAGCGATTTGAAGCAGTACCTAGACAACTGTGGAAACCTCATGAGCATGCACAACGTGAAGGTGCCTCATTGATCTCTGTCGCTTTCCGAGTCGAAACAAATAAAAAAAAAAAATGGCAATCCAATTTTCAATTCCGTATGAATAAATAACGATCCGGGGGATTCTCTCCTTCTAGATATTTATGTTCCAGCTTCTGCGCGGTTTATCTTATTGTCACAAGAGAAAGATTCTACACAGAGACCTCAAGCCGCAGAATCTGCTCATCAACGAGAAGGGAGAGCTGAAGCTGGCTGACTTTGGTGAGACTCTTTCAGAACGTTACACCAGCGAGCTTTTCTTTTATCTCGTCTCAGACTCCATAACACAGATCCCTTCTTCTATTCCCCTCAGCAACAGCACGACTTAGTAACTTCAAATGATATAAATCTCAACATGGCGCTGCACCAATTATCGGGTTACCAGGCAACGTTTCTTTCTCGGATGAATAATGTTTATTGTTTCGATCTCTTCTTTCTCTCCCTCGTTCTCTCTGTATTTCTCCCCGGCTCGATAGGTCTGGCGAGAGCGAAATCCGTGCCGACAAAAACCTACTCCAACGAGGTGGTGACTCTGTGGTACCGGCCTCCAGATGTCCTGCTGGGTTCCACAGAGTACTCAACTCCCATAGACATGTGGTAAGGACTTGCAAATCCGCACGCTAACTCCTATGTGCTAGCGTGAGAGAGCACACATTTCTTCCTCTGCAATTCCTCCAAGTAACAGTGAAAATTCTATAAGAAGTTTATAAGTAGATTTGCTGCTATCATAACCTTCACTCTTCAGAGAAGATGTTCTACTAGATTTTGTGCAGTTTTTTCAAGTTCCAATTCATCCAAGAGGTGTTCAATAGGTGTTAATAGGGTTGAGGTGAAAGTTCTATAGCAGGAGATCTTCCACTCCGAACCATGTACATCAGATCTTCATGGAGCTGGCTTTGTTCACAGGTGCATTGTCATGCTGGAGGTTTTTGGGTCTCCTATTTTAAGTGAAGAAGAAATTTCATGCTACCGTATCTAAAGACGTCCTATACAATTGTGTGTCTCCAACTTTGAAGAAACTACTCACAGTAACGCATTACATTAACTTCATTATTGTCCACCACTGAGTGGATAAGATGTTGGACTTTGGATTAGAAGATCGGGAGTTCCAATCCCAGCACTTCCAGTCAGCACTGGGATTCTGAGCAGGACCCTTAACTCTCATCTGCTCAGGTGTATAAAAATGAGACAATTGTAAGTTGGGATGAGGGCATCTGCCGAATGCCTCAAATGTTCCTAAGTGTTTACCCTCTAGCGTAGCCTTGTGAGAAGTTGTATAAGCATCAACAGGAAATTCCTATTTACTGACTACGAATGAGAAAGTGCGCTCTTTGGATTACAAGTGGGAGTTCATCTCTTGACCAACTTTTAGACATTGCATTTCAAAGATCTGTTTGTGTTGCATTTCATTTACTGTTGTTGTTGTGTTTTGTGTTTTTTTTTCACACACACAAACAAACAGGAAACTGACTTTTATGCCTCAGAGCACTCCAGTTTTTGAATCAGTGTCAGAAATGCAGTTTTTTTGTTGTTTTTTTCTCGGCCTGTACTGTTCAATAAAAAACCCCTGTGTGGCAGTAATCCAGGGGATTAGCCCAGTAGCCTAATCAATCCGTGCGTGACGGCAGCCGCATGTCTCCTCCCGATATCTCCGGCTCACAGACATCCCACGGCCGCCATCCAAATGACAAGAAATCAAAACAGGGACCGCGGGAGCCGTCCTCAAATTCGCCCTAACCGAAAAAAAACCCCAGAAAACCCCAGCCGGAAAATCTGTTCGAATCCATTCGTTCATGCGATTCACGCCCGCTGTGCTTAAATGTCAAAGATTTATTTGTTTATTTCGCTTAACAAATGCTCGCCTTTTTCTCGCAAAATCTTTACTGTAATTAAGCCGAGCGTCTGCGTCCATGTGTATTTGTGTCTGGCATTCAGGGGAGTAGGGTGCATTCTGTACGAACTGGCGACGGGACGACCCATGTTCCCAGGCTCCACCATCAAAGAGGAACTGCACCTGATTTTCCGCCTCATGGGTACGTGTAGCTTTTTAGCTCCAAAATACAACATCAATACGTGTCATATGCTTTGTGTACTAAAAACTCTACAAAGCCCTGAAGAGCACCAGCTCCCTCACAGGACCTTATTTGTTCAGGAAGCTTAGCAGGAGTTGTGTTTTGATTATTATTCATATCCGGATTGTTCGTCTGACTGATTTTTTTTTTATATAACAAGGAACCCCGAGTGAAGAGAGCTGGCCTGGGATTACAGCGAACGAGGAGTTCAAGTCGTATCTATTCCCTCTGTACAAAGCCCAGCCTCTAATAAACCACGTTCCCAGGTAACACGTGACACAATTTACTCAACGAAACACAACACACACAATCCTCCCATCTCCATTTCACTCACCTACTGTACGCTCAACTCCAGAATTATTGGACAGAGACACTTTCAAAAGCTAAAATAGAATAAAAAAATGTAAAGAAAACAAAAGCTTGGAGGAAAAAATTGATTGACAATCAAATAAATGGAACTGTAATGAAAAATTGCAATAGAAATATAAATAGAATTTACAGCTGTGTAATGTGTAATATTAGAGGGATTAAAAGAGATTTGATGAGACAGATTTTAAGGGATATTATGGGATGGATTATAATAGATATTGTGAGACGGATTGTGAGACAGATTATAAAAGATATTGTGAGATGGATTGTGAGAGATATTGTGAGACGGATTGTGAGAAAGATTGTAAGAGATATTGTGAGATGGATTGTGAGAGATATTGAGAGATGTTTTGTGAGACAGATTGTAAGAGATATTGTAAGATGGATTGTGGGAGATATTATGAGACGGATTGTGAGAGATATTGAGAGACGGATTGTGAGAGATATTGAGAGAGGGATTGAGAGATATTGTGAGATGTATTGTGAGACGGATTGTGAGATGTATTGTGAGACCGATTGTGAGAGATATTATGAGACGCATTGTGAGAGATATTATGAGACGCATTGTGAGAGATATTATGAGACGGATTGTGAGAGATATTGAGAGATGAATTGTGAGAGATATTGAGAGAGGGATTGAGAGAGATATTGAGAGAGGGATTGTAAGAGATATTGTGAGATGTATTGTGAGACGAATTGTGAGAGATATTGAGAGATGTATTGTAAAGGATATTGTAAGACATATTTGTGAAATGGATTGTGAGACAGATTTTAAGTTGTCAGATAGAATGTGAGATGGATTGTGAGAGGTATTGTGAATCGTGAGATGTTTTGTGAGAGATTTTGAAATAGATTGTGAGATGTATCGTAAGAGGTATTGTGAGTTGTGAGATGTTTTGTGAGGCGGGATTGTGAGTTAGATTTTAAAATAATTTGTGAGATGTATTGTTAGAGGTACCGAAGTAGTATTGTGAGTTGTGAGATAAATTGTTAGAGGAATTGGAAGACTGATTGTGAGATTGATTATGAGAACGAATTTTTCTTCTTCTTGTTTATAAAATAATCAGATAATGGAGTTGATGATGAGTTTCTTTGTGAAAGCTGCAGAAATCTTTCCTTACTGTATCTGTGTGTGTGTGTGTGTGTGTGTGTGTGTGTGTGTGTGTGTGTGTGTGTGTGTGTGTGTGTGTGTGTGTACAGGTTGGACACTGAGGGCATTGATCTTCTCTCAGCATTGCTGCTGGTAAGTTAAATCTACATGTGTTGAATACAGAGTAAATTGTTTCTGATGAAGCGTATTTTCTCTCGATGAGGCAAATACTGAGACTGAGCCACATGTACACATTACACCAGCTTTACCACTGTAACTCCACTTTACCTCCACTTTAACTCCACTGTACCTTCACTTTAACTCCACTGTAACTCCACTTTACCTCCACTTTAACTCCACTGTACCTTTACTTTAACTCCACTGTAACTCCACTTTACCTCCACTTTAACTCCATTGTACCTTCACTTTAACTCCACTGTAACTCCACTTTAACTCCACTGAAACGCCACTGTAACCCCACTGTAACTCCACTTTAACTCCACTGTAACCCCACTGTAACTCCACTGTAACTCCACTTTAACTCCACTGAGACGCCACTGTAACCCCACTGTAACTCCACTTTAACTCCACTGTACCTCCACTGTAACTCTACTTTAACTCCACTGTACCCCCACTGTAACTCCACTGTAATTCCACTTTAACTCCACTGAAATGCCACTGTAACCCCACTGTAACTCCACTGTAACTCCACTTTAACTCCACTGTACCCCCACTGTAACTCCACTGTAACTCCACTTTAACTCCACTGAAATGCCACTGTAACCCCACTGTAACTCCACTTTAACTCCACTGTACCTCCACTGTAACTCCACTGTAACTCCACTGTAACTCCACTGTACCTCCACTGTAACTCCAATGTTCCCCCAATGTAACTCTGCTTTAACTCCACTGTATCTTCACTTTACCCCCACTTTAATTTCACTGTACCTCCACTGTAACTCCACTGTAACTTCACTGTAAATCTATAATCAGTAGTACACACACCTCTAAGATCTTGGTAGATTTGTGTGTTGTTGATTTTTGTTGTTTTTGTGTAAGCTTGTTTTCTGTTATGATGTTTATATTTGCTTTGCGTTAAGTTGTTTTAGTTTGCTTGTTGTGTTGTTTGGTTGTCTTTTACTTTGTGGGTTTTTTTAATGTTTGTTTTGTGTTTGTTTTGTGTTTTGTGTTGTGTTTTATGTTGTTTTTGTGTTGTTTTTCGTTGTCATTTGTGATTTCATTTTAATTCCTCATGGTTTCTGGCACGGAGGGAAAGTCAGTGTACCTTGAACAATAGAAAACAGTATCAGTCTCCAGAACCAATGATCTTTAAGAGGGCATTTAATATTACATCTGCAATGGGAATGTCGTCGTCATTACCAGTTAGGACGTCATGATCGTGTCCCGAATACAACATGGGATTACAACGCCGCTTTGTTCCATGACAAGCATCATCGCTGTGTCGAGCCGTTTC
Organism: Silurus asotus; assembly: GCA_024362625.1. NCBI lineage: Eukaryota > Metazoa > Chordata > Actinopteri > Siluriformes > Siluridae > Silurus > Silurus asotus. The sequence goes on along the minus strand of MU551607.1, from coordinate 1,590,142 downwards.
TTTGAAATTACACCCCCGGGTTGTAATCGCATGAACACGATCAGGACGTCCGAACCGGTAATGACACCAAAATCTGTGCAGCTCATTGCACACCATTCCAATGCTCCATTATTACTATATCCAAGGGGTTCAAAACTAACTCACACTGGTTCCAAACAATTGCTGATGCCCCGGGTCGCCAACTCCGATCTCCAAAACTTCTTGTTACCCTGCGCCACACTGTATATGCACTATATTACCAAAAGTATTGGGTCACCTGGTCATCAATACGGTATGTGATTTTTTAACATTGCATTCCAGAATTAGTCCCACTCTTCTGGGGAGATGTTCCACTAGATTTTGAAGTACGCTTTTGGATATTTGGGTTCATCAGCCACAAGGGTATTATAAAAGGCAGGTACTGGTGTAGGTGAAGAGACCTGGGGTGCAGTCAGCGTTCACATTCATCCCAAAGGTTTTCAGTAGGGATGAGATCAGAGCTCTATAGCAGGTCACTCTGGATCTTCCTCTATAAAGCATGTAAACCAGATCTTCAAGGAGCTCACTTTCTGCACAGGGGCACTGTAAGAAGGACATCATGTTCTGCTTCAGAAAGTCACAGTACATGTTGGAATCCATGTTTCCCTTAATGAACCATGGCTCCCCAGTACAAGCAGCACTCATGCAGCCCCAGACCATGATGCTACCACCACCATGCTTGACTGTGGGCAAGACACAATTTTCTTGGTTCTCCTCACCAGGGTGTCGCCACACAAGCTGAACACCATCTGAGCCAAACAAATTTATCTTAGTCTCATCAGACCACAGGACCTGTTTCCAGTCATTCATGCTCTTGGACAGGTCAGCAAACTGTTTGTGTGCTTTCTTGTAAACAAGAAGAGTTCTTTGATGGACTTGTGCAAGTCTTGGAAAACCTCTGTATGACCTTGGCCATACAGAGGTTACTGTACTGTAACTTAGTTTCAGGGGGTTACTGATCTTCTTATAGCTGAGGAATCTTAGTGGAGAGCAACAATTCTGATTCTCAAATCCTCAGAGACTCTTTACCATGAAGTCCGTGTGGAACATCCAGTGGCCAGTATGAGAGAATTGGACTCCATGCACCACATTTGAACTGCTCTAATACAAGATACACACTATTGAATGGTTCTAAATGCAGACAAAAACATGACTTACACTTAGGATGCACTCACTTTTGTTGCCCCCTATTTAGACCATAATGTTGTGTGTTGAGTAATTTTACATAATTTTTTTCCCTTGTAAAATGACCCCAGATTGGTCCAGCTGTTCTCCACTGAAAATTCCTTTGAATCCATAACGAAGTGGCGGCGCGGGTGATCTTTTCTCAGATGAACGCTTGGGCTAATTAGGAGTCATAGCGATAGACATCCATCTTCAAAAACCTCCTGAGAGATCATGCAGATAGCTACAGTTAACAACGACTTTAGAGAAATCAGCCCCCCCACCCACACACACACACACACACACACACACACGCACACAAATGCTGACTGATGTTAATACGCCGTTACATATGGTACGAGCAATTAGGTAGCAGGTGACGCTCCGGAGTAGATCCCTCATCTGTGGTCTCTGAGACGAACGATCACATCTACAGATTTGATTTATTTTCCTGTACAGACATTTATATAATTGGGTGCGAAAGTGCGTAAAACGATGAATCCAATCACAGTAATTGGTTCAAATTTTTATAATACTGTTGTTACCATAGTAACAAGTTACACATGGAATTGGGCGGAAACGATGTACGCATTATTCGAAAAAGTGTTGTTCAAAATTAATCGGACACGTTGCTGGGGGTGTTTTGAACTCTCTCTCTCTCTCTCGACTTTCCGCTCATCTTCTATTTCCCTTCTCTCTTTCTTTCTCTGCCCCCCTTCTCTTTTTCATTACCATTCCGTCTGTATTTGCACTTTTCCCTCTCCTTTTCATCTCCTCCCTTTTTTTTTCACCTCCCTCTCTTCTTACCTACTTTCTTTATTTGTACCTCCTCTCTCTGTCTTTTACTCCATCCCTCCTTTTTTATTTGACCTCCTCCTCTTTCACCTCCTCCCTCTCTTCTTTTTTCTCTTTCACCTTCTACCTGCATTTTATTTTTCACCCCCTTCCTCTTTTCTTTTACCTCCTTCCTCTATTCAAATTTTTACCTCCTCCCTCTCTTTTTTCACCTCCTTCCTCTTTATTGTCACATCCTCCCTTTCCTCTTTAACATCTTCCCTCCCTCTTTTTTCTTTTACCTCCACCTTCTCTTTTCACCTCCTCCAGCCTTTTTCGCATCCTCTCTTTCTTTTTTACCTCCTCTTCCCTTTTTCACCTCTTTCTCATCTTTTACCACCTCTCTCTCTCCCCTCTTTTACCTTCTCCCTCCCTCTTTCTCATTTACCTCCTCGCTTTCTCTTGTTTAGCTTCTCTTTCTCTCTTCATTGCCACCTCCTCTCTCCTTCTCAAATGAAACCTGAATAAAGCAACACAGACTTGCCCTTTTCTCTTCTCTTTCGCTTCGATGATTATCCACATTAGGAATAAACGCCGTTGTCTCGGAAGGTGAAAAACGTCTGTGATTCTTTCGAACGACGTGAAGCTGCGGCCCGGCGGTTACACACTGATTATTTTTGAGTGAATGTTACCTGGGAAGAGAATATCGCCTCGTTCCCACCGCTCCTCCATCACATTACATCAATTACACGCTTTCTTCAGCAGCCTGAAGGCTAGCAGCCGACCGCGGCCCAATTAAAAGAGAGACGTCACACCATCACTGAGGCGTAGTTTGATTTCGGGGCGTGTGAATTTCAGCGTAAAAGAGCGGAACGTGGAAAACGAGCGCTCGAACGGCACCTTGCGTGATTCAGATGGATTTAGAGAGCGTGAGCTGTTTATCTCGGAGAATGATCAAAGCCAGCAAGTTTTTAAAGACCTTTAGCGTGCAGGAAGTTCTAATCTGAAGCAACACTCGATAAATAAATAAATTAATAAATTAATATGTTAATAAAGGATTGCTTGTAGATTAGGACGCTGCAGGTTCCTCAGCCCTCAGCCACGTCCTCGGGTTACGGAGATGCTGCTGTTCTTAATGAGCCACGTGAGCTGCAATAAGGAAGGCAGGACACGTTATTTGGCACATCATGTTTTCTGGTTTGAGACGTCCAAGTCAAGGCGAAGTCACGTGTTCAAACAGAAATAAAAAGCTGGTTTCTTCCCAACGCTTTGCTTCTCCTGAGATGTTAAACAGGATTCTATATTTAAAGTGTTTTTTTTTTTTTTTTATCAGTTTTATCTTCACATCATCACATCATCTCTCATGTTAATGGTCCAACCTGCCAGACACCAAATTAATAAGCAGATCAGATCAACGCCACTGATCCCCCGAGAGCATTCTGTTTAACAGTCATGAGGAATGATCAATAAATCTGGGTAATAATTAAATAGATAGATTTTCTCTCCTCTCCTCTTCTCTTCTTTCCTCTTGTCTCCTCTCCTCTCCTGTCCTCTTTTCTCCTCTTCTTTCCTCTCATCCACTCTCCTCTCCTCTCCTATTCTCTGCTCTCCTCTTCTCTCCTCTCCTTCCCTCTCCTCTTCTCGTCTCTTCTCTCCTCTCCTCTATTCTTCTCTCCTCTCCTCTTCTTGCCTCTCATCTTCTCCCCTTTCCTCTTCTCTCATCTCCTCTTCTCTCCTTTCCTCTTCTCTCTTCTTCATTCCTCTTCTCTCCTCTCCTCTTCTTTCCTCTCATCTTCTCTCCTCTACTATTCTCTGCTCTCCTCCCCTTTTCCTCTTCTCTTCTCTTCTCTTCTCTTCCGTTCTTTTCTCTCCTCTCCTCTCCTCTTCTTACATCTCCTCTTCTCTCTTCTTCTTTCCTCTTCTCTCCTCTCCTCTTCTTTCCTCTCCTCTCCTCTCTTCTTCTTTCCTCTCCTCTTCTATCCTCTCCTCTCCTTTCCTCCCATCTCCTCCTCTTCTTTCCTCTTCTCTCCTTGCCTCTTCTTTCCTCTCCTCTTCTTTCATCTTCTCTCCTCTCCACTTCTTTCCTCTACTCTCCTACCATATTCTCTCAACTTCTCATCTTTTTTCTCTCCTCTTCTCTCCCTCTTTTTTCTCCTCTCCTCCTTTTTTCTCTTTCCTCTTTTCTGTCTTTTTCCTCTCCTCTCGTCTCCTTTTTTTTCTCTCTCTCCTCTCCTCTCCTCGTTCCACCCCATGCGGTGATAGAGAAAGGTGACCTGTCACGGTGATAAAGGAGTGCTCGCGTGCCGCCGAGCGCGCGATCTGTTACCGGAGACGGCGCCCTTAATGAGTCCGAACCTCGCACCTGTTTCTCATCAGACCCGCCGAGCGCGCGCGCAGCAGACGCCTGCTCTAACGCAACCAATTTTATACCTCGTGAAACATGACAGCTGTGTGACTGCCGCTTCATTTTCCGTCGCGTTCATTTGCATAGCGGAGCGATTGATGCTGCTGCAGACGTGCGCACGCGAACTCTCGGGTCCGGACGCCAACGGAGAGTCGCACGAGGAGGAAGATCTCGAGTGGAGAAGCTCGTTAACACACACCTGTGGAAGGGAACTGTTACACAAAACCTCCAAAAAAATTAGATTTTTTACATTTGAGTGCCAGTAACAGAAGAGTACACCGAGAAATGCAGTATTAAATCATTTCTAATAGCCAATTCTTTTTATTTCATAGTGTTTGTTATGTATGTTTATATTCATATTCTATCCAATAAGACTTCAATCACGTGTCAAAGAAATCTGATCAGAATCAACACTGCAGGCGCCTCTAACTTCAAATACATGTTAATTAAAGCTGTAGCTTCAACCAATCAGATTGCAAGTTGGCAACAGCGGGGGCCCTCTAGCAGGCGTCCAATAACACCTGCATTTTTACGTCCGTTGATTGGATGATCAAAGATCCACTCGTCAGTGCACACAACCCACATATGTAGCAAACTGATTTAATAGCTGTATCATTCATTCCACAATGGCTGAAAGACGAGAGGAAATTGATTCGGTCACATACATTTGGACACTTAGAAAAAAAAACTGGACATGGTGAGGAAAAGTCGGCAGTTCAAAAGAGTTTTTCATAAACCGTTTATACTTTTGCGTTTTTTTCTGTCGTATTTGCACAAAAACACAATTTGCCTTCATATCAAATCCCCAGGAAAACCGTAATGGATTGATAAAATGCACAAAAATGCACGGAAGTTAATATCGATGCTTCTGCTGGAAATGATGTATGTGGAGGTGCAGTTGGGGCTCCAGTGAAAGGAGACGTGTTAAATTGTGTTTATTGGATTTCTTGCTTCAGTGATGACTTTCATCCTCTATGTGAGATCCCTGTGTGTGATGCAGCGTTCTACTGCGTTTCTCTATAACTGTGATGGTTTCTATAGTTGTGGCGTCATAATGATGCTATTAAAAGGTGGATTGATTTAGGCAGGACACCACTGAAGGCCTCGGTGTGAAATGCAGTACCTGCTCATAAGATTATGTGCTTTTTAAACATTACTTTCCACATTTAGTCTCCATTCCAGTCATCCTGGTCTAATAACCTCCACTCTTTAGAATGGATGGGAAGATGTTCCTCTATATATCTACATCTATCTACATCTATATAGATGTTCCTATATTTTGGAGTGTGCTTTTTAGCGTCCACGTTCATCCCAAATGTGTTCAATATGGTTGAGGTCGGAGCTCTATAGCAGGAGATCTTCCACTCGTCTCCATATAAAGCACATCTTCATGTAGCTGATGCTGGAACTGGCTTTTGGTTTCCAAAGATGCCATATGGCTGGAAAAGTCAGGTGTCCGAATACTTTTGTTCGAAACACAGTTTGACCTGAGTAGGTGCGGCTTGTGCTTTAAAAATCTGCTTTATAATGTATTTATTTATTTATTTTTTTCTGTTTGTTTGTTTGTTTATTATTGTTATTATTACTTTTTGTTATTATTAATAATATATTTAATCGATTTGTGATCATTCATTCAAATTTCTCCGAATGTCTCATTGAGCTCATCAATTTCTCGCATTTATCTTTCTGAATGCAGTACGACACCAAAAAACGGATCTCGGCCGAGGCTTCTCTGAGACACACCTATTTCCTCAGTCTGGGGGAGAACGTTCACTCCCTAGCAGACAGTGAGTCGCTTCACCACATTTACATCGATGTTCAGTTTGGGCTCTGCGTGTTCTTTACCCTCATCCTCTTCCTCTTTCTGCAGCTTCATCAGTGTTCTCGCTGAAGGAGGTGCAGCTACAGAAGGACCCCGGACACCGGAGCTCCATCTTTCATCCAGGTCAAATAATAATAATATTAATATTAGTAATACATTTGATTTTAAAGGTGACTTTCAAAACACTCAAGGACACGGTACAATCATAAAAATCAAGACAACAATACAAACAACCACAACAAACAACAGCTGTTAGAATCGATCTAAAAGAGAAATCTTCTAAACACATGAAATTTAGGACATGATTTAGAAGTCGTCAGACAGCCACTTTCTCATATAGATTATAGAAGAGAATTCCTAAGATGAGGAGAAGCCCAAAACCCCATTGTGACTAAACGAACAGAAGATACAACAAGGGAACAGATGAAGAAGATCTCTCCAAGATCTCCATCCAGGTCATAGAGTTATAATCAATCAGGACAGTCACCCAGGTGTACATTTCCACAGGACAGTGTGGGATGTGAAAATAATTCCATAAGCACATCATGATTCAATGCTTTCCCAGTTTCCTTCCTGAACAGAAACATGTGGGCGGAGCTTCGGATAAAGCAAACTATCGATTGGTCTCTACTAGCAGTAGATGATATATTATATCGTATATGACATTTGATATGGTGTTTAAAGAGGTTTTGAAGAAGTTTGATATGTTCGATATATATATATAGATGGGGGTATCTCACAAAAGTAAGTACACCCCTCTCACATTACAGCGGCTGTTTTAGTGTATCTTAGGCAGTGCTACATAACAATGGTGCTCACACAAAATTCTGACACTTCAGACACAGTTTGACATGTTCACTTCGGGTGTACTTACTTTTGTTGGCAGTTATTTCGACACTAATGGCTGTATGTTGAGTTATTTTTAAAGAACAGTAAATCTGTACTGCTCTACAAGCTGCACGTTAACTACTCTCAAATATATCCAAGTTTATATACAGTATATTGTAGTATATGGTGGCGTAAATACTTTTCCTTGTTACAGGTCGGGGGAAGAACCGCAGACAGAGTATCTTCTAACGGTTCACCAATGGAGGAGGAACATCGTCACCATGAAGCGAATGGCTGTATATCGAACAAACTGCCAAGCTGTATCCCAAAACCTCCTCACACACACACACACACACACAGCCGACTGTGCGATCTATTCACCGCTGTTTTACACAGTTACAGCTGAGCAGCTAATCGCACCAGTCGTAGCTTCCCGTAGCTGTGATTTCTCAACACTCCGATCTGGATCTGCAAAAAAATATATATAAATAATAATAACAATAATAATTTTACTGTCTGTGTTCACGTTTCAATTAGGAAAGAAGTGACTTGGATAATAGCTATAAAATTTTATACAAGATATATCAAATTATAACAAAAGTACAGTATATATGAATTAAAAGAACATATTCACCCTGTGCAAATCCCCACCTAAAGCGAATCCATTCGCTAAGGATCGTGTGACCTTCAACCGCATGCTAATATTGTTATAATGAAATGTATTTACACATCTCTTATCAGCATGCTGGTCTTTATTCATGTTGGTTAATGTTCTCTACGTGACCCGAAATGCTTTTTAAAAGACACAGCAAAGCGAAATTTAGTTCTCCATCAACATCATATTGACATAAAGGAAGCGATGCGGCGGCGCTTTAATCCTTTAATTCTTCGTACGCTAGCACCTCCTCATTTGTACACTCTTCTTAGTATGCAAATTTCATGCTAAACAACAGTGTATAATTGTTTGCATAACTGCATTGCATTCCGGGACAATGTCCGCACCTGATGACTTTACTGACACTGAGAGTAAATAAGAACTAAAAGGTCGTTCTCACACGAATAATGAAAATACAGCCAACAACCAAGTTTCAGGGTGGAGTTTTCCTTCAAATATATAAAAGAAATGTGACATAAAGCAGACGTAGTTTGAAGTTTTTATTAGACAGTCTGTCTAGTCGAGTTAGACAGTGGTGGAAATTCCATAAATAAATGTTGTCGAAATGCGATCAAATGTGGACACAATTCACTGCCAAACGTCAATTCAAATCAGGTTTCAATTCAATTCATGTTACAAATGTTCGTCAAATTTATCCTTAAGTTTTCTTTAAAACTGTACATGTTCACAGTCACAGTACGTATTTGTTTGTTAAGAACAGTTGTGCTGTTAGAGGTAGATCATTTGTAATCTGGCTGAGGTAAAGAAGCAAGAGTTTTTCAAAAACTTCTACTTCCCTCTCTAGGCTCGTGTACATGTAACATGTAATGACGTGACCTGTACACTGCACTGCATGCATAAAATTAATATAAAGTGCCCTATAGGTTTACTTTACATAATAAGGAAACAAAGTGAAAATACACTTTGGGCTCTCCTACACACAGTAAAATGAGATATAATCTCCCATTAGCACTTGTACATGTGCCAAAATAAGACTCCAACAGACTTCCATCATGTTCGATAATAGGATGAAGTGCCCTCTAGGCTTCCTTTCATGTAAGAAAATATATACAATAATAAAATGCCCTATAAGGTTTGTGTAGATGTTTAAAAAATGGGACAGTGTGCCCTATAAACTCCTTTATATGCATAAAAATAAGATGAATTACCCTATAGGCTTTCTTACATATCAGAAAATTAGATAAAGATACCCTTTGGACTTTCCTTCACACAATAGAATGAGATGGTGTGCCCTATAGACTCCCTTATGTGCATCAACAAAAGAGGAAGCGCTCTATAGGCTTTTTTGCATACAAGAAAATGAGATAAATACCCTTTTGATTCTTCTACACAGATTCCCCTAGATGCATGAAAATAGGATAAAATAAATGCCCTTTAGGTTTACCTTACATATAAGAAAATAAAATGAAGTGCCCTTTAGGCTTTGTTAAATGTAAGAATATAGGATGGCATGCTTTACAGTCTTGTTTACATCTGTCGAAAATAAGATGGCATGCCATATAAACTCCCTTATATGCATAGAAATAAGATAAACTGCCCTGTAGGCTAAAGGCAAAAAATGAGATAAAAATTCCATGTGGACATTTCTACAAACATTAGAATGAGATGGTGAACATGATAAAATGGCTTATAGGCTTTTCTATAATTGACATTATGATATGATGTGACTGATATGAGTTTCCTCATGACCTACATGCCAGGAAATAAGGCGAGGTGCCCTATAGGAATGACACATGACATTCTATTAGAGGGAGATCTTCAATAACAAATTACTGTCACTGCCCCAAACAGCACAACCTATACTATTTATATATATGAAATTATATATATTTCTCAAAGTCACACTTTTTATCCATTTATAGCTACATTTTGCGTTTTTATTTCTCTCGATTGACATAGTCAGAAAAAAAAAAAAAAAAAAAAATTCAGCTTATCACGTTTCTGAAAACGACTTACAAACACTGGAGACTTCTTCTATAAATGTTAAAAAAGCGAAAGTGCCGTTTCTATAGAAATGATAACGTAAATATAAATCTTCTGACCAATGAGGTTTGAGAATATAGCGAGTGCTGTGGTGTACGTATGTGGTATATTAAGTAGACGATTGTCTGTTTGTCTTTTCCACACAAGTCTGGGATGTCAGACAGCACACGACGTGTCCAAAGTCTGCACTTTTAACCTAAATATATTAATGAATTCTAACAAAGCCACACGTTGAGACACAGGGTTGTGGTGTAGTGTGTAGTATTAAATAAACACTGTCACTTTCCTTGTGCGTTTTACCTCAGAGATGAAAATGTTCTTCGAAGCATCTAAAGGTGCCTTGTACAAATCAACTATGATGATGGGTAGAATTTGTTCAGCGTTTCATTTAATATGTTCTTTTAATACTGTTATAGGTTCTAGAGATGTTCTAGAGATGCTCTTCATCAATAATTGCACATGATTTATTGCTTGGTATGATGAGTTGCTCAAACGTGTTTGCACATGGCATCCAAGTGTCCTAAATTTTGTCTTTGCCTCCTCTTTTCTTTGTTACTCAATATTTCCTTTTTAAAAAAAAGCACTATATATTTCTAGTCAAAGCCATCAAGTGCAGAGAATCATAGTGACGTGTTTTTTAAAACTCAAGTACACAAAAAAGCATCTAAAATACAGGAAGAAAGGAAGAGTGAGGAAGAGCAGGGCTGGGTTCCAGTACTGACCGTCATCACTTCCCCTCATGATTTCTCCCTGATCTGTTCCAACACCTGAAGTAATATTTGTTGGATGAGCTTTAACATTTAACATTTTCAACAGAAACAATCTATAAGATTTTTTTATATTGGATTTCATGCAGAAATTATGATTTATACAAAGCCAACTGCTAAATCTATATTACACATCATTTCTGGTGATAGCTGTGGTGAAAAATAGACAGTCGGAGTGCCCACTAGGTCCATTATGGCATATAAAAAGTACCGTTTGGTAAATAGTGTGATAAATGCCATCTAGTCTGCCATTATGTGCCAGTAAATACAATGGAATGCCATCTATAGGGCACTTTCAGTGAGAAAAATTTGATGCAGTGCCCTATAGGCTCTGCTGTATGTGACAAAATTGCATGTCCTAAAAGTTCAAATTTCAATTCACGGAGCAGCTTACATTTATCTTATTTGCACAACTGTGCAGGTTGAGAGGGTTTAGGGGCTTGTTTAGGAGTTCAGCTGAGGCTACTTGATTTGAGCTCATTACTCTCAGATCAGTAGTCAATTTTCTTAAGAGCTACCAATGGCCTTTTCACAAGCTCCTGTACATGTGACAAAGTGGAATGTCAATTTTCCAGCATCCAAGAAAATTAAATAATGTGCCCTATAGGCTCATCTACACACAACAAATTGAGATGGTGTGCCCAATAGGTTTTCATATAGACAAAAATTGAGATAAAGTGGCCCATAGGTTCTCTTATATGTAAGAAAATGAGATGTAATGCTCTATAGGCTCCTGTCTATCTGACAAAAAGAGACAGTGGGCCCTAGGAACTCTGCTACATGCATAAAAATAAGATTGCATGCCCTAAAGGCTCCTCTACATGCCATAAAACAAGATAAAGTGCCCTATTGGGTCTCTTGCATGTAAGAAAATGAGATGACGTTCCCCTCCTTTACATGTGATAAAATGGGATGGTGTGCCCTATAGATTCTCCTACAAGATAATAAAGTGCCCTAAAGGATCTTCTTTACATGACAAAAAAAGATGAAATGCTGTATAGGTTTTAAAACATACAAAAAACTAAGATGATGTGCACCACAGACTCCCTTTACATGTTCCAAAATGAGTCGAAGTGCCCATTTCACTCCCTTATATGTGCCAAAATCAGAGAAAGTGTCCCATAGGCTTTCTTGGATCTAACAAAATGAGATTAAGTGCCCTGTAGACTCCCTGATACCCATAAGGAAATTAGATAAAGTGCCCTGTAGTCTGATCAGCATGTGACTAAATAAGATTGAGTGCCATATTAACTTCCTCACCTGGGGAGGGGTTTCCATTCATTTTTTTGTTCCTGCCCCTTAGGCAGCCTGCAACCACCCCCTGATTGCCCATGCCTTCTTGATACTTTACTGAAAATAAATCACACTCTGCTTCTTTGTTGCTTGTGCGCGATGGTGGGTTCTTCCTGAGGGGAAGTCAATGAGGGTTTGTGATGTACTGGAGACAGAGAGAGAGAGAGAGAGAGAGAGAGAGAGAGAGAGAGAGAGAGAGAGAGAGAGAGATTGCCGTTTGTGTACTTTAAAACCCTTCTCTCCCATGTGTATGTTTTTGTGGTAAAAATAAATACCATTTGAATTAATATATTGGACAGAATTAATAGATGTCTTTTAACAAGTGTTTTCCTTCTTCTCAGTGGATATTTTGTCAGGAAATTGACTGTATTACATACTATTTAGATTACGTCTATTTATAAATTGAAAAAAAAAGAGAGAAAGATTAAGATTTTTGTATGAAATGTGATATTAAATATTTTGTGTGACGTTTATTCGATTTCAGTATCCCAAAGCTGAATGTAATGTGATTGCTGAAGAAGCCAAAAGTGATTCAATAAATTTAAAAACGAAATAAATGATAAAGCTCAGCAACCGAGTCAAGCTTTTTTCTACCACTGAAACAATGGCGAAATTATTGGCGCCCTATCAATAGAACGATCAAGATCATTTGTAAATAAACAAAACTGACACAAGACTGCCCATAGAAAAACCATCCCTTTTAGTATAATTGAAATGTATTCACAGATTTCTCTCTGGAGATTCACCACCATGTGAATGTGTATACACACAGAGCTGAAATACTGTACACTACACCTTCTCCTCCAGTGGTTTTCCTTTATTATTATGTCTAACATTGTACATTTATACTGATGACATCCAAACTATGAAAGAACAAGTATGGAATTAAGTAGTAAATAAATAAGTATTAAACAACCCACAATATGTTTTATATTTTAGATTGTCCATTGTAGAAACATTTAGTTTTGATGACAGCTTGGCAAACTCATGGTATTCTCTCATCAGATTTACGAGGTGCTACTGTACAAACCTGTATTATGGCAAGAAACACTCAAATAAATAAAAACAAAAGACCATCATAATTTTAGGAAATGAAGGTCAGCTGGTCCAAAGAATCTCATATACTTCAAATGTATCCCCAGAACAATAAACACTATGATAAAACAAGCTCTTATGAGGACCATCCTAGGAAAGGAAGACCAAGAGCTACCTCTGCTGCAGAGGAAACATTTATCAGAATGACGAGCATCAGAAACTTCTGATTTACATAAATGCTTCTTGGAGTTCATGTGGTGGACATATTTTAACAGCAACTGTTCAGAGGAGACTGGGTCTTCTCAAGTCAGACCTCCAGGGGGGCCTGTTTTGGGCCAAGAAACACAAGGAATGGACATTAGATCACCTGAAAACTGTCCTTTGGTCTGATGAGTCCGCATTTGAGATTCTAACTACTGTGTCTTTGTCAGACGTATTGGGAGTGAATGGAAGATTCCTGGTTCCCACTGTGAAGCATGGTGGACATGTGTGGTGTGGCTCTTGAACTGTTAGTGGTTTAGTCAAAATCGAAGGCATGAAGTGATGGAGTGAAGCATCAGATGAACGAGGTTTTACAATAACTTGATCTTAATCCAGTTGAGATGGTTTGGAATGAGTTGGAACAGAGAGTAAATAAAAAGCAGCCAACAAGAATTTAGCATCTCTGAGTATGAAGGTTGAATGGGCAGAGAAATAGAACAGCTGAACATAAAATATTGCAATTTACACAACATAATGGGAGACATATCAGAGTCCATATAAAGAGAAATGCATCAGTGACCAGGACAGTGTGTCTTTGTGGTGTATTGAGAGACAGGGTAGACAGGGTAATGTCGGGATACTATTGCAAAGGAAGAGCCTCTTCCATCAGGGGTAAACACTGTATAGACACAAGAGGAAGGTGTATGAAAGGGATGTCTGGTACTATCCATAAATCATTAAACCACAGCTCTCACCTTGACTTTTCTGTTTCCATCAGAATTGTTCATCAGGAGCTCCACAGGCTCACTATTCATGGTCCTTTCATCACTCATGGTCCTTTGGTTATGCTAATGTCAAACATCAGTTTTAATGGAGGAAGCATTTGAAATCTTGGGCTTTGGACAATGTGGAACATGTAGTGTTCTCTGATTGGTCGACCTTCACCGTATTTTCCAAATCCGAGAGAGTTAGAGTGTGGAGAAGCCCCAAAGAAGATCACAACGTGGATTGCTGCAGGTTGATGCTCCCCTTGGGTCTTGGGTAGTAGCATAGGTGCATTTCCAACACTGTGCATCAGAAAAAGTGGGACAGTGCTCTCTCTTTTCCTTTTCACTGATGGATCAGATATTTGAGATGCATTATTTCCTAAACACGTCATTCCCAAATACTTCTGAATAATTCTGGACTTTGTACACCCAGTGGTTTCAAAATTGTACCCTGAAGTGGTGTCATGTATCAGGATGATAATGCTCCAGTACAGACAGTGAGACTGGTGACAAAATGGTTTGATGAACATGAAAGTGGAGCTGAACATCACCTCATGGCCTGCACAGTCACCAGCTCTGATCATTATTGAGCCACTGTGAGGTGTTTTGTAGGAGCAAATCAGGAGACCTTTTTTCTCCAACAGCATCATGTTCTGTACCGAGGAACAGTTTGAAATCCATCTGGCTACCATGCAGGAGTTTCTCTGTCCTTCACAATATGAACTCATGCTATATAAAATAATGATATATACAGAGAGAGAGAAGGAGGGGGGGGGGGGGGGATGGGGGGAGATATGAATGTATGTAGGTTTAAGATTTTTTACATTTTTACTACACGTGCATTTTTGAAAAATTAAGTTTAATTGAAAAACCTTTTTTTTGACTTGTATATTAATATTTTAGGGTGTAAAATATGTATTAATATTATTGCATATATTTTAAAAATATATATTTTTCCTATTCTTCCGTTTTCCTCTTCAACATCTCCTCCTCCTCCTTTCTTCTTCTCCTCTTTCATCCGTTCACACCTGACTCAGTTCACCTGTTAATTAAGTGCAGGGTTGCCAGATTGGAACAATTTGCAACCTCCGATATGTGACATCAATGAGGGAAAGTTTCCGCGTAGTGCTTTAGTAAAACAGCGATAATTAGGCAACCCGTGGTAGAGTTTAGAGTAAAATAAAGGCAGCGTGGGAGGATGCAGTGGGAGGATCATGTCGACGTTTGAACACTTTCCAAACTCCAGCACGCTCACGTGCGTGTCAGGCTCACCAGCGGGAGAGAGCGCGAGCGCGCACACGCCACTCACACGCCACGCGCAGCGCCGCACACGCACAGCGCGATGGAGCGGGAGAGGAGCTGGAAGGCGTTGCAGAACGTGATGAGATCCCGGAGCTGCGCGCTGTTCCGCGGCCACTGGCAGCCCACGCTCACCTACTGGAGCGCGTTTTTCAGCTTCGGCCTGTGCCTGGCCCTGCTCGGCCCCACCGTGCTCGACCTCCGCTGCCAGACGCGCTCCACCCTGCAGCAGGTCACCCTCGCCTTCTTCGCGCAGCAGTTCTGCCTGTTCCTGGGAAGCTTCGTGGGCGGATTCTTCAGCAAGTCGTGAGTAGGAACAACACAGAAACTCAACACGAGCTCGGAGTGGAGGTTCTGGAATAAAGTTCACCCCATGGAGTCCCTCTGTCTCCTCCTCCACCCACTCCCACCAGTGGCACGCGCCTTTATTTATACTTAATTAAGGTCATTTGCTCACAGAAATTTTGTAGCACAAAAAAATTACTCCCCAAAACATTACTTATACAGATGTGAAATCCCCTAGATCTTTCTTTTTATCTGTCTGTCAAATAAATGTGGTTGTGTTGAGAGAAATGAAACTTGCACTGAGATTCCTGTACATAATTGCCTGAGGTATTCAAAATATGTGGCATGAAAATAGTATAAATATGAATGTATCCTGGAGCAGCTGTTATTATTTATTTAGTATTTAGTATATAGTCTGATGACCGCAGGCAGAAATAATCTGTGGTGCATGTTGGTTGTATGAGTTGGTCACTGAACATCCTCCACCTTGAGACTGACCAGTGTGCAGTGGGTGGGAGATGTTCTCCAAGATGGAACGTACTTTGGACAGCATCTTTCTTCCAGACGCTATTGTCAAAGTCCAGCTCCTCCCCATCATCACTGACCTTGTGGATCAGTTTGAGTCTGTTTGTGTCTGCCGCTTCCTGCCTGCTTCCACAGTATACAGCGGTCTTCTAAAACCTCCTCGTCACTGTCCTGCAGATGTTGGAGGACCTCAGCCTCCTCGAAAGCATCCTGTATAGTACCACATTGTTCTTGGTCAAGATTAGTTTGTCTACGTAGACCCCCGGGTATTTGTCCTCCACCAACACCAACTATTTCTCAGGTGCACCTCCTTTGTTTTGGGCAAATTGAGTTAGGGGTTTTCCTCAGATCATTTGACCAAATTCTTCACTCCTCATCAGTCACTGATCCATCCTACCAGTGCTCTAAGTCTTTTTTTTTTTTTTTTTTTTTTTTTTTTTGGGTGGGGGTTTTTTTTTTTTTTTCTTACTTGTCAGGGTGGTCACTAATGCCTTACGGGGGTCATGGATCCCAAACGCCCCTAAATTCAAACACCCCATTACTGCAGAATCATCTGAGATCTTCTGAAGATAGGAAGAAGTCTGTGGAGTAGATGGTGAAGAGGAAGGGAGAGAGCACTGTCCCCTTTGAGGCCCCCACTTTTTCTGGTTCACAGTGTTGTGAATGCAGCTACTGAGGTCTTCCAAGAACGTGACCCTCACAGTACTCGCTCATACGTAGTTCTTTGCCAAACTGTTACCACAAAGTTGAGGAGACACAATTGCATAATATTTAAATATTAATGGTGTCACTATGGGATTTTGTTATTTAGTTTTAGATGGTTTAAAAAAAAAAAACCTTGGATTTTATCATCTCAACTTCTATCACTCTTTCTTTCTTTTTCTCCGTTCCCCTCTGAATCTCTCTGTTCCCCTGTGTGTCTCTCTCTCCCTCTCTCTCTCTCTCTCTCTCTCTCTCTCTCTCTCTTTCTCTCTGCCCCCATCTTGTAATGTATTATTTAAAAAATGTTCATCTTCCATCTCCTCATCTCTTTAGGCTTCATTATTTAATGTGATGGTGTTTAGTTAGTGATACGAATTCATAGTGTCAAGACTGGGGGTTGCAAAATTCCTGGTAAATTTTTTCCTTAAATTCCCATATTTTCCTTTGAATTTCCACGGAAAGTTTCCAGTCTTGAAAATACTTTGGAAATTTGCAGCCCCAGTCAGGAACCGAACTGCGTGTACTTTCGTTGTGTAACCTGCAACGAACACACTAAGGATAAGACAAATGTCTAAGTTTACACGCACACGTGATTGTGAGCAGGAAGTAAACCTGATTTTTACGTCTCATTGCCTGAGAACTCCTGGTGAACGTGTGAATCTCGGCGTTCCTGTACCGCTTTATTACATTCGCAATGCAGGAGAAACTCTGTCCTTATCCAGGAGCCTGAGCTCGATGTAATCTGGACAGTCTTTTGTTTTCACGCCACTCGGATTAACGAAAACATGCAAACACCATACACGAGAACAGGAGGTTTTCTCTACAGTATTTGGTTTCAAGACACGCAGGAGAGCGTTCGCGTGACGCAATGAACATCAAACGTGTTGCCAGGAGTAAAATACCTGGTTACAATTTGCATAATTATGATTAGGATTATTATAAGAAAGTCTTTAAACATTTGATTGTTTGTCCATGAAACAAGTTAGTTTGATGTCCTAGCAGCTTTAAATGCCCTTCCCTTGACCTCTGTCCTGTTTTCCTTTAGGTCAATAAGGAAAAACAGACCAGATTGATGAACACAGCCAGTGTTGATCGGTGTGCTTGGCACATCCACCTCGCACAAGGTGTTTTTACACAAGCGCTAATGTGTTAGAACTGTGCTGATGTCAGAGCCTTCTGACCAATCAGATCAGAGAATTCAGCCGTTGTAAGGAAAGACAAAAAACAAAATCCGCTGCCATCACAAAACTGTTCCTAATTTTTTCAAGTCTTTTCCTTTTTTCCCCACGTTTACACTCAGACGCTTGCACTCTCACTCACGCGCACTCTCTTTTATTGAACAGTGCAGGCAGAACGACTTTGATTCAGTCATCAGTGCAGGAAGTGAAAGGCGAGTATAAAACAGTAAGCTCCGTGTTAGTTAAAGCACGGCCCGGGGCAAAGGCAAAGGCAAAGTTTCCAGCAGCTTTCCGAGCGGCTGGCAATAAAACTCCAAGGAAGCGTGTCGATAACCATCTCGCACTTGTTTGTGCTCAGAATCTGACCCCCAAATATCCTCTACCACCACTTTATTTTCCCCACAGAGCAAACATCTTTAGGCGAGATTGTGGATAAGAGACATTTGAAGGTGATTCGGGACGTCAACATATTCCTGTTCCTCAATTAAGTAATATGTGGGAAAAGGTCTCTTTAGAACCGGAGCGAGGCGGGAGGGGAAGTTTTCCGAGCGGTGTTTTCTTGCTGGGACGTTTGATTGCGTTATCAATTTGAAGGCAAATAGAACGTTTTCAAGGTGAGATCAAAGTTGCTGCCAGTCAGAAGTCGTGTTGCCGTGGTTCCCTGCATTTATATGATTTATTACAGACGTCTAGAAGTTCTTTAAGCCTCAAATGCAAATAAAGTTAGTGTGACATCCAGCCCAAAAATTCATAAACACCAAGTAATCAAATAATTTCTTGGAGAAAAAATGATTATAGACTAATTAGTACTGTTACTCTTGTAGCTGGTAGCCATGATAGAAGCCTGGTTTTCTCACCTCCTCCATCTGAAACAGTTTTTGCCCCAAACTAAACGATGCTAATCTCTTCTTTCCAGACTTTGCTCCTCTTTGTCGTCCCTCACTGCATCCACCTTCATCATCTCCATTGTCTTTGCCTTCATCCCACTATGCAGCAATCTGCTAATGCTGGTGGCTGCCATGGCAGTCACAGGCCTGGCCATGGGGATCATCGATACCATCTCGAACCTTCAGCTGGTGAAGCTCTACCAGAAGGACTCCACTGTCTTCCTCCAGGTCAGGAGATGCCTTCCATGGCTGAACATGTATGGGCGTAGTGGAAACCTGACCATCACACTTAAATGGTTGATGAATAAATCTGGAATGAAAATGTTCTTTATCCACTCATTATATTTTTGGAAAGGTCTTCCATTAGATGTTGATCTGGTTTGAGTTCAGGTCTCTGGGTAGAACACACAAGTTCCTTCACACCAACAGGTTTGGGCCCCTCGTTGGGGGAAAATATATACAGTATATATTGATTGTGTGATGGTCATGTGTTCACATACTGTGTTTATTTATTTATTTTTTTTAAGTCAGGGGGTCCCCAAACTTTTTTCTATGAGGGCCACATAATTTATCCTTTCTTTAATAGAAGGACATGGTGTGACTACCAGTATTATTGTGGAGATTTTATGATTTTAAATGTATTAATTTTGTGTCCTAATGCTAGATTAGTTTATCGTATTCTTCTGCACCGTACAGACAAATGAGCATGATTGAGGATTTATCACTTTTTAAAACGGCATTATTACTATCATAATGACATTGTTTCAAGTTGGTGGGTGAATCAAACAAATAATTAGGTTGAGTTAATAACGACCCATAGTGGATTTTACCAATAGCTGGGTTGGATCGTACTTACAGATAACCGATTAATCGACCGATGGTTTTTAAAATGGATACTGGATAAAAAACAAACTAGAACTGTAATGGAAATATAAAGGAAATATGCATATTATGAAGCGCTCTCCGTGCAGCAGTCTCGTGTTAAAACAAACAGCACAACAATCAGTGAGTCGACCCCTAGAGGCCGCTCTCATAATGACAGTAGACTGGAAGCCGGAAAAACTATCGTTGTGGATTTTTGCCGATGGTTACAGCAATCAACTATCAGTGCGTCGAACTTTTAGTTAGAAAGCCACCCTGATCATCAAATACAGATATGTGAGTAAAATATTACAAAATATGTCATTGTGCAAAGGTGAGGGCGGCCCATATTCGGCTCACAGACCGTAGTTTTGGAAACCTTATTTTAAGTTAAAAGGTTGGCTCCTCCCTACTTTCGACAACATCTTTAGAATTCATAACTGATCAACTGTACAAAAATGATTTTCTGTTTTAAACCATATTTCCACAGTGGTGCAGTGGGTATCGTTCCCTCTTCACCTACACAGCCCCTTGAGTTTGATCCTGAGTTTAAGTTCCTGTCTAATGGGAGTCCTTCTGTAAACAGGAAAGATTTATTTGCGTCTCTACATTCCCCCTAGGGGTGAGAGGTTTTAATGATACGACGCCCCATCCAGGTTATATTACACTATTTACTTCCTCAGGATCCTCCCTAAAGTAAAACAGGGTTCACTAAAGACATGTAAATTCAGCCATTAGCCTTCTGGAGCCATAGCTGGCTGTAACCATGTTGCAATTTGATTTGCGATTTGTTCACTACTCGCATAACGGTTTCATTGACACCCTGAAGAGTCGGCAGCAAAATCCCTAAATGATTCCATGTAGAACCTGACAATGACGATTGTTTCATTTTTTTTTAAATGTTTTTCCCATCTTCAGGTGCTGCACTTTTTTATTGGTCTGGGGGCGTTGTTGAGCCCCCTCATCGCTGACCCATTTCTGTCAGAAACCGACTGCATTTTAGGAAACTCCACCATCAATTCCTCATCAACCATGAGACACCTGAGAAACACGCTATCTGGCAGGCACCTGCACAACGTGTCCCAAATTTCTCTCGATACCGAAGGTGAAGTGGTCACCAACGTGTCCTACGCATTCTGGATCATGGCGTTCGTCAACGTGAGTGAAGTTGTAAAGTAAACACATTAACAAATTCGAAAACACAACAATTCAGACAAGATGGGAAGATGGAAAAGATGGGAATAGTTTGCGACTGGAACACTTACTGATCATTGGACGAGACACCTGTCATTTAAGATATACAGGAAGTACAACAGTCTTATTTTATTAAAAAGTGTTTTCCTTTATTTATTTATTTAATTAAGCATTTAGACATATTCAAACAAATAACAAGTACAATTTACATTACAATACACGGAACAGGCGCATGGAAATGCAAATGTATACCCATATATTTAGGGGAAAGAGGGAATAAAATAGATAATTGAATAATAATAATAATAATAATAAACATGGGGTTTGGTTTATTCTGTAAATCATATTTTTCTATAAAGGTGAAATAAGAAATAAACTCATTATAAAATGTCAGTTTCACTTTCAAGTATTTCGATTTGTGTATATAAAATTTTCCCATCGGAAGTACATTATTAACAAGAAAGTCATCTTTGTTATTGTTCATTACAAGTCTAAAGATAATGTCCTTCACAGTGAAGGTTCTTAGTTGGGGAAACTTTTGAGTAAAGCCAGTTATGGATATCAGACCATAAAGCGTCTGAAGTAACAGTCTGCGTATGATTAAAAGTGTACAAACAAAATCTTTGTCATGATATACTGCATATGAATGTCCTTCCTCAAAGTAGCTTTGAATTAATTCCTTTTTCTCCTTGTTTATTTCATATATTTAAAGATGCACTAATCGAAAAAAAAAAAAAAAAAGTTTACACGTATAAGATTTTATACTTCCGGTATATCTTGATTGACGGGTGTCTCGTCCAATGATCGGTAAGTGTTTCGTTCACTAACTATACCTCCCTTTTCCGGTTCGTCTGAATTGTCGTCGTGTTTTCGGGTTTATTTTGTTTTTGCATTTGTACATTTGTTTTCTGATTTTTATGTGTTTTGCACTTCTCGGTCAACGTAGCTTTGTGTTGAAGTTGCTAAATTAATCTTGTTTGAGGTGGTCGCTTATTGGTTAAGGCATTGGACTTTGGATCCGACAGTTGTGAGTTAAAATTCCAGCCACACTGAGGCGGGCAGGCACCTGCACAACGTGTCCCAAATTTCTCTCGATACCGAAGGTGAAGTGGTCACCAACGTGTCCTACGCATTCTGGATCATGGCGTTCGTCAACGTGAGTGAAGTTGTAAAGTAAACACATTAACAAATTCGAAAACACAACAATTCAGACAAGATGGGAAGATGGAAAAGATGGGAATAGTTTGCGACTGGAACACTTACTGATCATTGGATGAGACACCTGTCATTTAAGATATACAGGAAGTACAACAGTCTTATTTTATTAAAAAGTGTTTTCCTTTATTTATTTATTTAATTAAGCATTTAGTCATATTCAAACAAATAACAAGTACAGTTTACATTACAATACACAGAACAGGCGCATGGAAATGCAAATGTATACCCATATATTTAGGGGAAAGAGGGAATAAAATAGATAAATTAATAATAATAATAATAATAATAATAATAAACATGGGGTATGGTTTATTCTGTAAATCATATTTTTCTATAAAGGTGAAAAAAGAAATAAACTCATTATAAAATGTCGGTTTCACTTTCAAGTATTTCGATTTGTGTATATAAAATTGTCCCATCGGAAGTACATTATTAACAAGAAAGTCGTCTTTGTTATTGTTCATTACAAGTCTAAAGATAATGTCCTTCACCGTGAAGGTTCTTAGATGGGGAACCTTTTGGGTAAAGCCAGTTATGGATATCAGACCATAAAGCGTCTGAAGTAACAGTCAGCGTATGTGTAAAAGTGTACAAACAAAATCTTTGTCATGATATACTGCATATGAATGTCCTTCCTCAAAGTAGCTTTGAATTAATTCCTTTTTCTCCTTGTTTATTTCATATATTTAAAGATGCACTAATCGAAAAAAAAAAATAAAGTTTACACATGTATAAGATTTTATACTTCTGGTATATCTTGATTGACGGGTGTCTCGTCCAATGATCGGTAAGTGTTTCGTTCACTAACTATACCTCCCTTTTCCGGTTCGTCTGAATTGTCGTCGTGTTTTCGGGTTTATTTTGTTTTTGCATTTGTACATTTGTTTTCTGATTTTTATGTGTTTTGCACTTCTCGGTCAACGTAGCTTTGTGTTGAAGTTGCTAAATTAATCTTGTTTGAGGTGGTCGCTTATTGGTTAAGGCATTGGACTTTGGATCCGACAGTTGTGAGTTAAAATTCCAGCCACACTAAGGCGGGCCCCTGAGCAAGGCCCTCAACCCCATCGCTGCTGAGCTGCATGAATGCGATAATTGCAACTCGCTCTGGATAAGGGCGTCACCCAAATGCCATAAATGTAAACGCTGTTGAATTTGCTGTATATAGAATACATAACTTGTGTTTAAGGAGAATGCAGTGTTGACTTTACAGCAGATGCACTGCGTGATTTATCAGTGTTGCAGTGCAGTGACTTTTGAGCTTATAAAATAAAGATTTCAAGCTACATAAATATAATAAAGATTCAGCATAGAAAGATTTCAGTACGCCTGAACCATCTCAGGACGGCCTGCTTCACTTCATATCTTTATCTTCATATGAATGACGTAAACGAGCGCCATGATTCCGTAGTCACACATTTCTGAATTATTATTTAAACATAACCGGCTTACTATCACTTAGTCCTTCTTGCCGTTACTTCTGAGTTTTGATTTATTTACGTTAATGAATTCACTTTAATGAAATTAATTCAATTATACATTTAAGTATAAATTTTTTACAATGGAATTGGTAATTGGTGTTTCCAATTTTTTTTTCTGTCTCATTTCAGCAAAAAACTGATAAAAGAGAAATGCAAATCAGTGACTAATTACACTAAAGACT
>MU551607.1:1540886-1566550 GCA_024362625.1 Silurus asotus | reverse complement strand
TATATATACATATATATCTCCTGCTCACTGCTCGATTGAAGTACTGAAGGTTTGCTTTACAGTGTTGCCCGTTTGCCTAATATTTCAAATAAACAGCCACCTACTGTTTGCGAATACTTTTATTAAAAAAAATCTGCAACGGGGTCTTCTGTATATTATTTAAAGAACATGGTGATTATGATGGTCAACAAAGAATTCCTGCGTCTCGTCTACCTTTTTTTATTTTTTAAATTTTTTTTAAGACTTTGCAGACTAGCTTTTTCCACAGTATTTATTTGCACATGTGTAAAGAAGCTTATTTTATTTTCCAATTCTGTCCTTCTTTAATCCCCTACAAATAAAGAGTGTATACAACATGAGGTGCGCCTGGCGTCCCTCCTCGTCTAAATAAACCAATATATAATCTAAAGCACTCGCGCTAATCCTAGAAAAGCTTCTGGCTCGAACAGTAGGAAGATAAAACCTTTTAAAAGCAGAAGATGAAACACCCATCTCCTATAGCAGGGGTTTCAAACTCAAATACTCCAATACCTGGACCAGAAAATAGATTTCTCTTTTCTATTGATGCTGAGTCAAGGTTATGTGTGTTAAAGTAGAATCGGACGATTGTAGGGAAACGAAGGACCAAACAAACTATTAAAATATATGCAGTAGTGTGTGTGTGTGTGTGTGTATTTGTGAACATCTGACCATAAGTTTTTTTTGAACATCCCATTCCACATGTAGTCCCCATTTGTCATTATAATAAGCTCCACTCTTCTGGGAAAATGTTTCATGAAGATTGTAATGTTTCATTCAGCCACAAGGGTGTAAGTAAAGTCAGGTACTGATGCAGGTGAGGTGAGGAGGCCTGGGGTGCAGTCAGCGTTCACATTCGTCTGCTGTAAAGCAGAAGATCTAACCACATACTTCCAAACCGATGGAAAGCAGATCTTCATGTCGCTATGGTTTGTGCACAGGGGCATTGAAATGCTGGAACAGGTTTGGGGTCTCTTTCATCCAAAGACGTCCTACACAATTGTGTGCCTTCAAATTTGGGGAAAACTGTTTGGGGGAAGAACCACATATTTCTGGATAAGGTTGGGGTTTTTATTTTATGTATATATTTATAATTGTATTTATTTACTTTTAAAAACAGATAGCCAGTACAGGTTTAGCTTTCAGGTTTCATTCATGACTAAACAGGTGATTGAACTGATGGTACTGTAATGATGGTGCCAAGATGAGCATGGGTTCCCCTGTGAGTCTGGTTCCTCCCAAGGTTTTTTCCCTCCAGCACAGTCACCACTTACTCACTCAAAAGGGTATAAAATTATAGAAATTAATTTTTTAATTAAAATAAATGATCTTCTATTGATTTATTCTGTTAATTGGTAAGTCCCTTAAAGCCTATACATTCTACTGAGTAATCATCAATTATACCGAGGATGAAAATGTTCCTGAATCTGTTCTGCTAGAACAGTAGTTCTGCAGTAAATACAAGACAGTTTAGAAAAGACGAGGTGTTGCAGCGTGTTTTTCTTCAATAATAAGATTTGCAAGTGCGCACATGCTAAATGAAACGATGCATCCGTTTGTGAGTTTTATCACCTGCAGGCAACACGAACGAAAGGATTCTGTGAAAGGATTCCGTCAACGTGTTACATGGCCATTTAATTTTTCAGATTCCATTAGTTATTTACCAGTGTGAACGTTTTCATTCGAGGCCTTTCCATTATTAAGTTTGTTGATTCAGAACCGAATGACGTCTTAAGGAAAAAAACAATCTATCACGTGCACTAGGATCCGAAATGAATACCGAATGCTTGTAATGTGCACGATTTCTCTACATCCAGCTTCCTGTGCCTATCGCCGCTCTGGTCCTGATGTACCGGGAGCACCTGCTCCCGTGTTGCCCCGAGCCGGGTCCTCGTCTCTTGGACAGGGAGCTGCACCCGGGCGCAGTAAGGATGCAGAGTAGCTCGGAGAAGACCGACCTGAGCACCACAGAGCTGCATGAACCTACAGGCAAAGTTCACCTCTTTTCTTTCGTTCTGAATGCTTATGAAGGAATAGTCTAAAGTAGAGGTGTAAGATTTATATATGATTTGTTATTTTAACAATACAAATTAACCACCCCAGTCTACAGTAAAACAGACAGGAAGCAAGGGCTCATCAAGTAGTTTCCAAGAACTCAAGCTCTGATTTTGTTTCTTTCCCAGGCCACATGGACATGCTCAACTGCAACTGCCTCAGCAAGCTGAAAGGACGTCCGCCATCTTTCTTTGGCCTCCATGTCTTCGGAGGGATGGTTCTTTTTTTCTCCGATGGCATAGTGGTACGGAATACCCCATATTTTCCGATTGCATAGTGGTATGGAATTTGTGTGACATGAGTGATCTTCTATCCTTTGCACATCAGGGGTCATACACGGGTTTCGTTTACACCTATGCTGTGGCTCCGCCCATGAGTCTGACCCACAAGATGGCCGGCTACCTGACCAGCGTATTCTGGGCAGCCATCACTGTGGGGCGTCTGGCCTCCATCCCGCTGTCTTACCGCGTCAAACTCGTTCGCTTGCTCGCATTTAACCAGGTAAGAAGAAAAACCTAGCAAATGTACCTATTCCAGATGTGAACAATATAGAGCATGCAGAAGCTACAGCAAAGTCATTGTTCATTGTGATGAGGGCAGGAGAGTTCAGCCAACATGTAAAATAAACAAGCTGCTAAACCAGCTCTGAAATCTCTACACGTTATAGATATCCATTTAAGATGACATCAGTGTCTGGAGTCGGATACTTCTGTAAACTGATCGTCTCGGACCTGTTGCTTAACACAAACAGACTTTGTTCAAGATCAGAGACAACTGAGATACACGATAAGCAAAAGTGACTTTTCAGACATATGTGGGTTTTTCGCTAAATGTTAGACATCAGTACCTGAGTTTAATAACACCCTTGTAGCTGATTAATTTAAATGTCCAAAATCTAGGGGAACATTTTCCCAGAAAAGTGGAGGGAATTAGAGCTAATTGGGACATACTGCACTGCTGACCAGGTGACCGAAACTTTGTATGTATGCAATATATATAAATAAATACATAAAATTTAGGGCTGTTCAAAATGTACCTTAAATTAATAATTTTTTAAGTGTTTATGCAAATGTACAGTATGTTCATTATTAAACCATAAATAAAATGAAAATCTTTGACACCAAACAGAACATTTGCTATGTTTCCACAGGGACGGTTTAAACTGCCGGATATGTGCATGATGGCGGATTTTGGAGCTTATACATTTTTCACAGAAATGAGCGCTTCGTTAATCAAATTGGTGCAGTTAAAACGTATTAATGTTAACACACATTTAATTAATTTGTGTGTAATATATCTAAAAAAAATTTAATATAAAAAAACTCAAGTAAGCAATTTATTTTATTAAATACTAAAAACTAATTATTTTATTTTACCCTTTTAGTTTTGGATTGAATAAGCAAGATTGATTAAAATTTATATTTTTTTTAATTAAAAATAAATTTACATTTTACTGTTATTGATTTTATATATATATTTTTTTATTCATATACATTTATACTACTAACTTATTTTAGACAAAACAAAAAAACTAGACAGAGGAAAATGTCTAACAATAGAAATTTAATTTCATAAACAATAAAAAAAAAAAAAAGGGTGTGGGCAGTTTACTGGTTTTATTCTCTTGCTGTTCTTTTCTGCTTATTTGCATCATAAACCAATCCAGCCATAAAACAAAGCACACGTCGACATCCTTGTTCCTGGTGCCTCAGTCACTGTGTGCGATTGCTCTTTGTGCAAGGTGTATCTTGTTGTTTCTGGAAGAGTAAATGAGGTCATCAGGACTGGTGAAGGTAATGAACCACTCGCTACCACACTGAGTGTAAACAGCAGCTAGAGTTTATCCATTAGGTTTATTAGGACCAAATTATTGGGACACCCGACTTTTCCAGCCATATGTGGCTTATCTTAAAAAGTTGGAGGCACACAATTGTATCGGATTGTATTTTCTCTCCACTTGAGCTAGGAGACCTAAACCAAGGCCACTATGCACAAAGCCAGCTCCATGAAGATATGCTTTACATGGGTTGGAAGTATGTGGACGATCTCCTGCTATAGAGCTTTAAACCTATTGAACGCTTTGGGATCTATGTAAATGCTGACTGCACCCCAGGAACCTCCTTACCTTCTTAACTACATCACTACCCTTGTGTCTGAAGGAGCACAAATCTCCACAAAATCTAGTGGAGTTTATAGATGTTTACAGGTGTCCACCATCTTCTGTCCATATAATAAGTGTACATCTAATTAGCTGATTTTGATCCGAGTGATAATTAAGAGCCTTCCTTAGGGGGGATTTGAACTCACAACCTTCTGATCCAGAAGTCCAATATCTTAACCACTATATCCAGATCTGTTCCATGCTCCACCAATGGGACATTTTATAGAGTATCTTTCTAGAACTTAAGGATTTTTTTTATTTGATTTGTTCCCCCTGCAGGTTGGAGTGATAGTGACTCAGTTGCTTCTGCTCATTCTCTACACGAACAGCACCTTTCTTTTCATCGGAACCTGCTTCCTGGGTCTGTTCATCAGCAGCATCTACCCATGCATGCTGGCTTACACGGAAGATCTCCTCGACTACAAAGGTAACGATCCCCGTGTGTCAGCAAGAATCTGGTGATGCAATACGTATATTTTATTAATGTTTATGGATATTATATATTGTATATTATATAAAAACTAAACAATTCATTCTTTCATTAAAAATCTCAATGTAATAGATTTTATAAAACAAATCAAGATCAATGAATTAGTTAATTAAACTCAAATTAAGATTTTAATAAAAAAAAATTATTTACATATTTGTTGTTTTTTAAACAAAACATCTAAATGATTAAAAATGAAGCACATTTCCTTGTTGACGGTTTGGTGCTGGATGCAGGCTGTTTACTGATTTTTATTCTCTTGCTGCACTCTTCTCCTGCTTTATCTCCAGCGCCCCCTAGGGAGCAGGGTATTAATGTAAACATTAGCCGCGTGCCCCTGTGCTAGTCACTGTTTAAGTTTAGAGATGAGAAGACTGCTATTTATCAAATGGTCAGGATTTAAACTCTAAACGAAACAGCTGCCGTGAATCTTTTTGTTTTAGTTTTTTTTTTTTTTTTTTTTTTTTAAATTGATACAGTATCGCCAAACAAAGTATCGCGATGCTCTGGTGTATCGATGTTTTCTTACACCGCGACCAACATGTTTTCAGTTTCCGTTGTGACCGAGTGGTGACTGTAGGACCCGATGTTTACTCTCGGCATTCAACAAAGACCAAGGACACGCCAATAGGATGTGCAATCCTTTGGCACTAAAACGAGTCATTCCTGTCTTGAGCCCTGATATCATCACATTGACTTGCCAGTGTGAGACGGCCTTTTTTTTTTTTTTTTTTTACTCGTATTCTATTCAGGATTCATCCGCAAGGTGCTTGTATAGAGCGGCGTATACCTCCGAGCCGCTCGCTCGATCCATATTCAAGTAAATGATAATTGATCTCTTCGGAGAGCGCGCGTTCGGAGCGGGCCGAAGGAATTAGCGAGGGCTCGGCGCAGCTCCAGTTTGAAAGACATTAATAACCTTCCTGAATGCAAGTCTGGGCAAGTGAATAATCTCCTGATCCAGCGGAGAGAAATTAAAGCGGCATTAGTTCGTCCTCCGCGGCTTCCGCGCGTTCCCTCCTGTCCAATTAATTTGAGCTCGATCCTATTAAATCTCACGCCATCCCGAATCGCTCTCAGAAGTTTTTCACAAAAAAAAAATGACCACGCATTCCGAATGACTGCAGAGAGATGGAGCTTTGCGAAACCCGACGTGACGACTTTTCTTTTTTTTTTTTTTATGTATCTTTTATGAGGGAGATTTAATCTAAGATTTCCGGAGTATTCTTTCAAAACATATTTCCTCAATCTTCTATTGAAGAACATCAGTGTCATTTTATAAAGATTTTTTCTCTCTCATGAAGGTTGTGCCACCACAGTCCTTGTGACCAGCGCTGGAATGGGAGAGATGCTCCTGCAGCTGCTGGTGGGGTCGGTAAGGAAACCCCTAACGCGCTTTTGCTCGTACGCAACCTCGACCAGGGTTCAAGATTTTGACCTCGTTTTGTGGTTTTGTTCCAGGTGATCAACACGTACGGCAGTTACAGCTTCATGTTGTGTGGGATGATCTTCGGATGCTTGGGCTTCACGTTATTCCTGGCTCTGCTTTTAGTGCAGCACAGACACACAAAGTTCTTGGCAGGTACCGTAAACTTTTTACTGGCCTACGTTCCTGAAAACACACAATTTCTAGAGACACAAAATTCACGGTTCGCTACGTAGCTCGGTTTTTAAGTCCCAGTCAATTTCGGGGCAACTGGAAAGACTAAACGTACAACACAAAACTGCTTTTTATGATTTTTCTTTTTATAAATGCAGTTTATCATTAACATTTTGTGAACATCAACAGTTTGCATTTAAAACAATAAAAAACACTGCGCATATATAATATATTTATTATAAATATTACAATACTTTATACAAATAAAAGAATAAATCTAATGCAACACACTTGTTTAAATATATTGATTTTATATTAAGTAATTTATTAAATACAATTTAAATAATTGGAAAATTTCTTTATTTTTATTTTTTTTTACATTTGATAGACCGTATCTGGGTAATGTGTGTGTGTGTGTGTGTGTGTGTGTGTGTGTGTGTGTGTGTGTGTGCTACATGTAATATAAATTTTTTTTAAGCTTTGATCTATTTAACTTAAATTCTACGTCTTCATTCACTCCCTCCATCAATACGCAGATTTTTCCGGATTTTCTCCATTAAAAAGAAATTCTTGAAGCCGTACATAAAACGCAAACGAATCCATAGCGTCTTCGATCACCAGAAGTGACCCACAAATCGTATATCCGGTACGGAGCAGTATCCACAGCGACACTGCGCTAACTCTAGTCTTTCATCCCTCTGCCAGTGTTGTGTATGTTTAAGTTAATAATAATTAAAATACATATATAAACACACACATTGGAGTTCCCTCAGGAACGTACCATGTGCCACAGGATTGCATCTGGTGCACCGAACACAAGATTTGGTCAGAATTGCAGAGGTCCAGGGAGGAGGAAATCGCACAAACGCTGATTGGATTGATTTCTAAAGCTTTGAGAAAGGCAGCTTTTTCATCGTCTTTGGGATGGAAGTCATTCCGAGCTAAATTGTTCCCTACATGAAAGTTTGTAGTCCCCTGACTCGTCTCTGATCCAGTGAGCTGCCTTCAGTGGCTTAAATGCTTTGATTTGGCTTCGAAAGAGGATCCGAGTCAGAAGCTGCCATGGCTACGCTTAAACAAACGAACTGAACGACCAGCTGCTCTTTAATACCTTTAACTTTTCCACTAGGATACTTTCCTAGTGCTCAGGTTTCGTCTGAAACTGGATCGTGATCTCCCAGATGAGCGTCGCTTCCCAGGCAGATAAAATGGAGAGTTTCCAGAGTGGTCTGATGCTTCTGATGATGATTTTTTTTTGTGTGTATTCTGTCGTTTTCTCTGCCAGCTGCTTCCTGTGTCATCGCTGAAGCAGAAAGGGCCAAGACTAACGAAGCTGAACACTGACTGCCACAGGGCCCCGGCAGAGTCCAATCGGACCAAGATGGCCACCATGTTGTAGGAGAGACATGGACCAGATGGAACGATAGTCGTTGGTGTGAGAGGATCTTCTCAGCCTGAAGTGATGGAACTTTTTATGGAACTGTGTACAAGACCAGTCGTTGATGCCTGCAGGTAGATGTAGTCGTACACCGGGAGAATTCTGACCTTTCGCTTCCAGATTCTGTTCTCATTGCCAAAGTTTGATCCTGTTTGGACGTGTTTGGTATGCGAGTAGGGCTGAGACTTGTTTAAAGCTTCTATAGAACCCTCTAGAAAGAAAGGGTTTATTTATTTTTTTTGCAACCGATTTCCGAACTGTAAATAATTCAACAGTGTAAACGAACAAATGCACCATTTTTCAATCCAGTTTAATTACAAATCCAATGAAAGACATGTGGAGATTAAACTCTGAATAAACCTACACCATGAGTCTAAACTTTTTCTTCTAATAGCGTGTAACGTGTGTCGATACCCTTCGTCCTTTTATATATTTATAGATCAAAATTTCAGTGCTGTCAAAATTGGCGCCTTTTTTTTTCACTCGTCTGATTTTTGAAGCAGCTTCTGCACCTGACGCACAGCACGATGACTCGGCTTCGCTGATGGACCCTTGTGAGATCTTGGAAAACCTCAGTCTGACCGTGACCACTGAACTGTAACTCAGTTTCAGGAAATTTCTGATGATCTTGTAGCCTCAGCATGTTCATGAAGAGCAACAATTCGAAACCTAAGAGACTCTTTACCATGAGGTTCCATGTGGAACATCCAGTGGTCAGTATGAGAGAAGTGTAAACTGAACGACCATCTGCTTTTTAATACCTTTAACAGTGGGGTCTGATACTTAAGATAATTGGACGTATCAGACGAGTCAGATGCCCGTCTGATTCGGTTCCTCGTGTCGTGACGTCTTGTAGCTGTGGCTTCCTCGGGTCCCGTCTCGATCTCTTTTGCACATCGGAGGAGTTATAATGTCTATTATGCTGCGTTTTTAGCGTCGTGTAACGTTCAACACTCCAAACCTGGGCAGAGTAACCACACGAGACTCGCGTTCCGTTTTCTCATTTCTTTTTATTCCACGTCAATGAGAGCCATAAAGCCAAATCGACAGATGTAAACATTTACGCTGGTTGTGACGGACTTAAAGACAAACGGGACAAAAATATAGCATGTGTATAAACGTTTTTTTCTATACAAGCCGAATAACATCTGCATGATATGTTCAGGACTGGTCACTCATCAAGGCAGTGGCAGACAGATGTTTTTGTGGCGCTTTTTTTTTTTTTTTTTTAACTTGGGAATTTAAAAGAAGGCATTTCTGAATATGTGATTGTGATACTGAGGTTTGTTTTGTTGGTTGCTTTTTTCTTTTTTTTTTTTTCTTTTCAATTCCCCCGATTCAAACGATCAAAAAATCTTAGTAAATTTGCTTCTACAATTTTATAAAGATGAAATGATTCATGAATTCTGGAAAAGGTAGTAGATATAAAGAGTTGTTTAGCTGTGCAGTAAAAGATGTAGGTGCATAGATTTTACTTTTATGATGCGGAAAAAATAATTGTATTAATTACATTTGTTTTTAAAACGCAAGTGCTGAAGAGAAAGTTAACACTAAAAAGCTGTACACAAAAATATAATACAAACATTCGGGAATGTTACAAAGGTACGACTTGTAAACTTAAAAAAAAAAAAAAAAAAAAAGTTTTTAGAAAAGAAAGTCCAGAACCAATCACTAAAATAATCCAGATATTTATACACAAACAAAACAAACATGGAGGAAATCTATACATATCAGCTTATTTTTTTTATTCTTTAAAAAATTTTAAATCGTATAATAAACGAGCAATAATAAAAGGGTGTAAAAAATAAAAAATAAAATAAAAACTCCCAGTAATCTCCCATTTCACCACACACACTCATGACAGATAGGTGTGTGTGTTTGTGTGTATAATAGACACCATAAAAGAATGAAGGGGTGGGGGGGAATACTTTTTAGAAGGTGGAATCATTAGATCTGGATTTAAGTCAGTTGTGTTTATAAAAAAAAAAAAAAAAAAAAAAAAAAAAACCCCACCCCCAAAAAAAAAAAAAAAAGGCCAGACTGCAGCTGTTCTGATTTCACTTGGCTGCTGCTACACGGCGGAGGAAAGAAAATCGTAGCATTCCATGTGAAGCCTCGTTAGCTTGTAGTTTGCGTGTTACAGCTAGTTTCCGACAACTTACGTTGTCTGAGTTTGTAAAGTTTGTAGCTCTGAAGCACCGAAGGCCAGAATCCTGACCGCTTTTGTGTTTTACGTTCATTATTTTGTATTTATGTATATATATAAAAAATACGGTTTAAAGACTCAAAATGTAAAATATAAAAAAATTATGCCTCATTTCTTTTTTTAGCTTCTTAGGAGTTTTGATTATTTGTTTGACTCTTATGGCTTCATCCAACATTCTGGCTTCACGCCGAGAACTTCATACTTTTCAAAAAAGCAACAAGAGTAAGACACGAAACACACACAATTTTTACACTCATTACAAAACAACCCTTGTATATAAAAACACCCCCTGCCCTGAATGCCCCACCCTGCATCATGTTCTACCAGATGTGTGAGATCTCCAAATGTGTCACATTATTTGTGCACATGGTTCCGGAGTTCACATTTCTACCCAAGAGAAGATCACCAATGGAATTCCCTTTGACTCCCAGATTATAATTGGATGTTTGATTGGAAATCCTGTGATTTTGGATATTGATCATGTTTGGTATTTTTGTTTTTAATATAAAAAAAAAAAAAAATCGAACATTTACATTGTAAATTCATTCAGTTGTTCGGTAGTGAGTGTAAAAACTTGGTGTGGGATTTTAATATTCAGTTCGAAGTCTGGAAAAAAATAATTCAAATGAGCAACGAGCTCTAATTCCACGTGAAGCTTCATTAGCTTGTCGTTAGCGCACGCTATACGTCGCTGAGATTTCTGACGTGTTGCTTTTTAAAGCACCTCATGATCCATACGAACTTCTCAGAGTGAAGACAGAATGTTGGAGTCAAAACTCTGACTAACCCAAAGAACTCGAGTCACAACAATAAGAAGGCAAGAAACTAGAAATAAAACAAATCCTTTAAACATTTTTATATTTCAAGCAAAAAAAAGGTTTTTTGAAAAAGAAATTAAATGTAATTAATATTTATATATATTTATGTACAAAGCCCTTTTAAAACGTGCAGAACCTCCAATTAGTTTCAAACTTTTTTTGTTTACATTCAAAACCTTAAAAATTTTTAGAGTACAATTTAAAAAAAAAAGCATTAAAAGGAAAATTTTGCATGGGGTTTATTTTAAGTAATTACTTAGAGCTTTGTGGTTTAAAAAAAAATTATATATAATTTTTTTTTTTTTCCCCCCTGGGGGATTGTAAATATTTATAGAAAGAAAAAGAAAAAAACTTTAAGTTGCGATTATGTAAATCACTGTAGCAAAAAAATGTATTTTAACTATAAACTTGAACCTGATTAATTTCTTTTTGAATCATGTTTGTGACTTAAATTTTTTTCATCTCACTGGTTGTTGTATTTATAATGCCCCTGGTTGATGGCCGTACACGCTGAATAAATGCTTGCTATCTGAAAGTATTTAACATTCCTGAGACCGAGTCTGAGATGCTAAATAATTTCCATATCATATGAAATATATATATATAAATAATTTTTTTTTTTTAATTATTATTTAATTATTTTTTTTCTGTAACGCACACGACCCTGAGCTTCAGGTGGGTTTGCTTGTGGTTGTTCGTGTGTGCTGAGAAAATGAATCCAGTTCTGTGTTCGAGTCATTGCTTGGCGAGATCCAAGCTCAACACCGTCATAGAGGTAGGACTTTGCGTTCTTTTATTTGTGCAACTGTTACATCTCAATTTCCAGGATTTTATGGCAACTGTAGAAATTTGCTGGTTTCAATATTTGCTGGAGAATTTGGCCTCGTGTGAACTTTAAATGTTTTCAATAGTTTGGAAATTGAGCGTATTTTATAACTTGGATTTGTGTTTAAAAGTATTGGGACACCTGGCTTTCCCCAGCCATATGTGGTTCTCCTCAAACTGTTAGTCAAAGTCAGAGGTACACAATTGTATAAAATATCTTTGAAGGCTGTAGCATTGCATTTTCCTCCCTCACTTGAACTATTAGAGCCAATGATGTCCCAGGACGACTCTGCTCCTGTGCACATCACCATGAACATAGTTAGGAGTGGAAGATCTCCTGCGATTGAACTCTATGAAAAACCTTTGTAATGAACTGGAACTCTGATGGCACCACATTAGTGGTGGCTGAATTAATCTTCACAAATACGCTCCAAAATCTGGTGGAACATCTTCCCAGAAGAGTGGAGCTCATTAGAACAGCAATGGGATGTTCAAAAATTACATTGTCAGGTGTCCACAAACTTTTGTCAGAACAGTTCTAATAAGGGTTCCGCATTATGTACTGCATGTTTATGTTCATGACGAACAAAATTTCAATTCGACGTAATTCAACTATAAAAGTTCTTTTACAAATTCTTTACTGTACTTTTTCATTCAGATTGTAGTGCCACTTTTCCCATTTTGTACACATTACAGCAAATTTCTTTGTTGGAAATAAAACGGATCAAATTGTAAAAGAAAAAAGATTTTTGTTTACAAAGACGTAAAAGCTTGAAAATTGCAAGTTTTGGAATGATCTCATTAAAACCGGATGGATAGAATGCAAATTTTTACAAGAATTGCACAAATTTTAAATTATTGCACGGCGTTCTTTAAAATTCTTTAAGCGCAAATGTTGCTTTTTCCCCACCCAGATTAAATCAGAAGTTGGAAAAGTTTGAAGCTTTCAAAGTGTATATATTTTTTTTTATTACATTTCTCTCTCTCTCTCTCTCTCTCTCAAAAAAAAAAATATTTTTAAGAAATTCCTAAAAATTTTGAAAATGTAATTTCCAGATATTCCCTTTTTAATCTGTCTATCTAGGCAAAATGTCAAAAATAGCATTTCCTGGAAATCCCATTACTTTCAACACTCATTCACCTTGCCTCGCTTCGATGTACAAATATATCTCATGAAAAATAATGATTACTATAAACCCTGAACAGTTAATACAAAAATAAGCATCTGGATTGTTTCATATTTTTCCCTCATAACCAAACTAGATTCCAATCTGTAGACATTTCCACAAGCGTCTTTGAGACGTGATTAGTGTGCAAGTGCGTCGTTAATCGACTGGTTACGAGCAGTCGCGTCAAGGTGCTTGTAGGTGCTGTTTATGGCCAGAAAAGGTGCAAAATGAGGACATGTTTTTAATAAACGTGGACGTGGCCTCCCCCCCTGAGTACGAAGGCAAAGAAATGAGGGGACTTTACCTGGAGAGGCGATTACGCATAAGAAACCTCGCGATAGAGAAGATTCCTCGATACCAACGCTGGGATCGAGTCTGATACTGTGCTTGTTTTATTCCTTAGGGGGAAAAAATACGCTCAGATACCATGATATAACGTCAATAAAATATCTAGCAATTTAAAAAAAATGCAATCTGAGGTGGGTAAAAATAAAGCTGTGATCAGCAGGTACGGGTCGTCGTTGAAAGGATTTTCTGAACGAACCAACAAAAAGAGAAGACGAAAGCCTACCAAATTCTCAGCTGCAATCCTACTCAATACAAGCAGGCTAATGTAGCTAGCTAGTTATCTAAAATTGACGACTTTTTAATTGAGGGGAGGAAAAAAAGCGTTTTACGTTCACTATTCAAACCAAGAAACTTGTGTGTGTGTGTGTGTGTGTTTTGGTAGCTATGAAGAAAGTATGAAAAAAAAAAAAAAAATCATAAGCACTGCAATTATATACACAGTATGAGCAAAAGTATTGGGACATCGGCCATGTTGTTCTTCCTCAAACTGTTGTGGGACCTCCTGTTCCAACATGACATAAAAAAAAAAAGTAAAAAGCAGTGACTCCCTGAAAGCTGACCTCCCTGCAAAACAGCACACAAAAGCGAATCCTTCACGAAAACGGTTATCTGAGGGCTTGTCGTCCGTTTGAGCAGAAGAAAGTAAAGGCAAACTCTTGAAAGATCTCTCCTCTCCAGCTGAAGGTGAAGCTCCACCCGAACCCCCTGCGACGAAGGTCCTGAATGCTCATCGTCACCAGGAGTAAGAATTTGGCCAACAGGTAACGTGGGGTGAAAGTGAGTCTATACGGGGGCGTGTGTGTTTGAGGAAAAAAAAAAAAAGAAAACCCACCAATCACAGCAGTCTGTTTTTCTGTTCATGTCTTCTGTGGGTCTGGAGAGAGAGGTCCTGGTGTGTTGGTGCCGTCCACACTGTGCGTCTGCACTGAGAACTGGGCAGAGCTCAGGACAGATGGGAACTGTGAAGAGGTTATTGCAATAATTATAATAATCATAATTATAATGTAAAGGAAAAAGTCTATAACAAAAAAGGGCAACTTCACGTGATGAGGGACGTTTTTTTATTACTCCTTTTCTATAGATAGATAGACACACTGACAATTTGTCAAAGTAAACGCGAATAAATTTTAATTTGCGAACAATAATTTTATTCACACGCAATCTACTGTTCGCCCAGTTCTGTTCTACCGTTTTTATTAAAAGATCAATAAATATAAAAGAGGCGAAATTAAAACCTTAAACGCAACACACGTGGATAGAAAGTGTTTTTATTTACCGATTTGTGTTTGTTGTGGAAGACCGATTACTCACAGACTCACCTGAAAGAGCGTGTGTGTGCCCTGTCTCCGAGCTGGGCTGAGGGGAGCCACGGGACTGAGCGTGCTCCAGAAATGGATGTTGGACAGCAGGGGACTCGGCGTGAGCAACAACGGCGTCTAGGGCAAAACAAACACCAACTTATCAGCTGCTGTTCATACTTTTGCCTCCCTCAAACATAAACCACAGAATGATCATTATCATTATGCATATCGTGCGTGTGGTGTGGGATTTCTGGATTCTGATTGGTGGAAATGTTCTTCTATGCCTGCAGGTACACCATATTGTCCAATTCTTAATCCATATGGCTTCAACTCTTCTGGGAAAGGGTTTCCACAAGGTTTAGGGGAGTGTTCATGAGGACTTTTTTGACCGTTCTTCCAGAAGAAGCGCATTTGTGAGGTCAGACACTGATGCTTGGACGAGAAGGTCTGTTCTGCTCTAATTCATCACAAAGGTGTTCTAACTCGGGTTGAGGTCAAGTTCTTTCACACCCAAATCTTTATGGCATTGCTTCGTGCACTGGTGCGTGGTCGTGTTGGAACAGGAACGGGCCGTCCCCAAAC
Source organism: Silurus asotus (assembly GCA_024362625.1). Lineage (NCBI taxonomy): Eukaryota > Metazoa > Chordata > Actinopteri > Siluriformes > Siluridae > Silurus > Silurus asotus. The sequence goes on along the minus strand of MU551607.1, from coordinate 1,551,542 downwards.
ATGAAACTGTCCAAAATGTCTTATGCTGAAGCATTAAGAGTTTCACTGGAACTAAGGGGCCGAAGCCCAACTCCTGAAAAATCGAAGGACGATGTCTTTTGGCACACTGACTTATGAAGGTCGGTGCTCCCTGTGACCGTGTGTGCGGCCTCGTGCTGTCGTCCGTTGGCGTGTTATAAAACTTTGACACCGTCTCGTAAGTGAAAACGGGACGTGACCGTGGGCATTGCAAAGCATTAAATGTAACAATAAATGGATAAATGTTGTGCGACGTAACTTGGAATCTTGTTTGCGGTGTGAACGAGTCGAAATAACCGAATTTCATCGCTGCACTTAGTCCTGGATTATAAAGAATGAATAAGATGTTCTTTATAAGTGTAAGTTTGTCCCTAATGAACGAGTCGGAGGCAACGAGGAAAACCCACCCGAGACGGCATACGGAAGAAACCTCGAGAGGAACCAGACTCCTCTAGGTGGTGCTGAATGTCCATTTATTACAGCTAAACGATGCTGCAGTGTGCAGTGAGCATGTGGGAGTTTGTGGTTAAGGTTCTGGGTTAATGATCTGAAGTTCGCCAAGCTGCCACTCTCGGGCCCCTAAACAAGGCCCCTAAATCTCTGTGCTCCAAGGGTGCTGTTTCATGGCTGAACTGAACTTTCCTGCCATATGTGGTTCTCCAAACTGTTACCACAAATTTGGAGGCACACAATTGTACAGGATGCTGTATAATAATCAAGTAAACAATCAAGTGAACTCCATGAAGATCTGCTTTTTATGGGTTGGAGTGGAAGATCTTTAATGGTCTGTTAGAGTTACTGAACACTTTTAGGATGAATGTGAACGCATCAGTACCAACATCTCACCTACATCAGTACCAACACCTTTGCGGCTGATGAACACATATCTCCTCAAGCAAACTCCAAAATCTAGTGGAACATCTCCCCAAAAGAGTGGTGTATATATATGTACACCATATTGCCAAAAGTTTGTGGACACCTGACCATAAGTGCTTTAACACATTTAGTCCTCGTTTTCTGGTATAATAACCTTCAGGCACAAGGGTGTTGGTGAAGACAGGTGCTGATGTAGCTGAGGTGAGGACGTCTGGGGTACAACCAACGTTCACATTCATTATGTTCAGTAGGGTTTAAAGATCTATAGCAGGAGATCTTCCACTCCAAAATCATGTAACGTAGATCTTCATGAAGCTGTGTTTGTGCACAGGGTTTGCATTGTGATGCTGAAACAGGTGTGAAAAGAACATTTTATGATCTTCTTTGCCTTCAGTTTTGTGGTAAAGAACTACATATGGCTCTAAAAGTCAGGTGTCTCAACACCATACAGTGTTTCTGATCCCATGTGAAACCATGAGAATGTAAGAACATATTTGAGTTACACTCTGTAAAGACGCACCTAGAAAATAGATGAAGCCCACCCAGGTGTAAGACCTCCCTGAGTCACGACAACGCGAAATAAATTAAAAACAATACAATCCCTCATCTCAAGAAAGAAAAAGGCTGAGAGACAGCTGAGTGTAGTCATCCGGAGCCGAGCGAATAGATCTGATCATAAAATCAGCCGTTGTGTGGCCTTAATGAGGTCATCCATCAAAGCGTCATTCAACCGAATCTCATCACGACCCCGTGGGTGCGACTGCGCCACCCATGCAGCCGCCTTCACAGCGAACCCGATCCCCAAAACCCGGCGCGTTACTGCCATCTACTGGCCAAAGTCTCCGAGTGGGAAAGAGGAACACAGAAAGCTATGAGTGGAATATTACAGCCTCCAGAAAAGATCTCACAATGTGCTCGTTCGCATGGATGTCAACCACAAGAGGTTTCAGCATTTTTAAAAACATAAATCTTCATAATTCACGTGCATTTTTTATATTCAAATTATAAAAAGAACATAAATACCCTAATATTATTAAAAAGTCTCTATTAATCTAATTTAATGATAAATTACCTGAAAAAGATTATATAAATAAACTACTTGGGTCTTTACCAATCAAAATAATGAAGTGCTACACCACACTCTGGCCACCAGGTGTCAGTAGAGTAAACCCTCGACCCGGGATGGAGAGAAGATACTGACCTGCAGGAAAGCCGGTGTGAGGGAGGCTGTAGGAAGCGACGGACTGGATAGGTTAAGGGGACTCAAGTCCGAACTGCTCACCAACAGCGTGGGCATGAGCTCCAACCCTCGAGGCTTCTTCGAAGATTTACCGCTCTGACCGTGACTCAGGACCAGCGACAAGTCCGAGGAGTTGGAGTCAAAAAATGGCTGAGTATAGGGCAAAAAAAAAAAATAAAGGATTTGAGCATGATTTCACATTCATGGAAGGAGAAGCAAGTGCTAAAGCATGGAAAAATCTTAAGGACAGAAAATCAGAAAGTGACTCTGTATCTCAAAAAACGGCTTTGGGCACTTATACAAAAATCGCCTGGCATCTTACTGGTCAAGAAGCGATTTGGCGCCACCTGCCGGTCAAAAATATCTAACTGTCATGACTGATACTTAAATACTATACATTTTGGCCATGATCTTGAGGAAAGTTCAAATCCTGGTTCAAGTCATTCTGTAAAGTTCTCTTTATTTTATCAGTGACCGCGCTCTGGTAGTACACGTGTGAAATAAAAGATTAAAAAAGTCCAACAATTGTCAGCTTGAACGGCTCAGTGGGTGAAGGGTTAAGACCAGTATCTCTGATTGTCAGAGATTTGAGTTATGTTCCACATGATGCAACGGTCTTTATCAAGAACCTTTTTTTTTGACAGCAGACATGAAATAAAAGACACATGGCTCAAGAGGGGTTAAGTGTCTGCACCTGTCTCAGGTATTGATTCTGGTAGGTATGAAGGTGGGAAACAAATGATAAACCTCAGGAGATCAGGATGCCACAAATACAAAACAACAGCCAATGACTTCAGCAGGTTTTTGTCAAACACCCGAAATATATGTCTGTTGTGATGCCCTTGACAAGGCAACGAGTATTTAGGCATCAATTAGGTGTAAATCAGCCACCAATTAGGAATCAATTAGGCATAAAAATATCAATTAAGTATAAATTAGGCACCAATTAGGCATTGATTAGGCACCATTTAGGTATAAGTGGTTAGCTACTAATAAAAAAGGCATGTAAGTGGAGTGGAAGTATGTGTGGGCGTTACCTGGAGCTGCAGGTCTGTAGGCTGAGAGGAAACCGACTCGACGTCTGTGTCGATGATCAGCTCCTTGGAGTCTGCGAGCGTGCTGGATGAGGGCGAGGGACATCCCAGAGAAGGAGAAATTCCTGAGAGGATGATGTTAATCGGTGGCGTATCGGTACCGGAGCTCACCTCCAGCGGCGTGCTGGGACTGAGCTGCTGCTGCTCCTCCCCCGGTTCGGACATCTGGATGGGGGGTTGAACGGGCGGAACAGGTGGAGTCGGTTTCTCCTTCGCGCTCTGTGCAGGGGCTTTCGTTTGGAGCGGATTCCCGAATTTGATGACTGACGGCGGCTGCGCTGCGTCTTTCTTCTCGGCCATCTTCTCTGCTGGGTTTTCCATTTTGATGGACTTGAAGAGCTGCGTTCCTGACTGGAGAGAGGTCAGCGTGAAGGACGTGTACAGACCTGAGTGGATGTAGTCGTTCCGGCTGGACGTTTTGGACTGGCTTGAGGCTGAGCCGACGCATTTGAAAGTGTCCTTGTTTTGTTTGTTGCAGGTGAGCAGGCCTTTGTTTGGTTGCTGTTCAGGTGAGGGAAGGGGACTCGCTTCGGGCCCCTCGGCTCGGGCCGCGTAATCGGCTTTTAAAATGTCTGGATAGGAGACGAAGCGGTAGACAAACTTCTGTCCATTTACCTTCTTGATTATGTTCTAGGAGGGGGGGAAAAGTTTACTCAGAAGAGAAGCAGAACTTTCTGCATGGTATTTCATAAAGGAGCGCAAAATTATTGCGATTATATTTTTAAGACTGGAAACTTTCCATGGAAATTAATGGGAATATACGGAAATTAACATAAATTAATAGAAAAAAAACTGGAAACTTACAAAATTGAGTGTTAGCCTATAACAGGGGAACCCTGCACATTCATCAGTCTCATAAACCCTGCATGCACTCATGTGCATTCCTCCATAATAAACATATTTTTCTGAATCCTGCATGTTTAAAACTTCCTGCAATTTAATTATATAAACAGTTAAATCAAAAGTGTTTATTTTTATGTTTATACATGATTCAGTTTATATAAATTTCCCCAAAATTCTCATTAATTTCCATAAACACCAATAAATTCCTGGAAAGTTTCAATTTTTTGGGAACTATAGAGCGCTGTAATTGGTTGTTGGTAAACAGTGTTGATTTGTGATTGGTTGTTGGAAAAATTGATCAATGATTGTTGGAAACAGTGTTAATCTGTGACTGGTTGTTAAGAATCACGGTTGAATTTACACTTGAATTAGGGAGCGGATTCATTTTAGGGTCGTGTCCACACGATAAATCTCAAAAACGCATGATTTTCTCTCCTTTTTGAAAACGATCTCCAAAGTGGATAAAATTCAAGACAGCGTTTCCGCATCGCGTTTTATAGAGTCGGAAAGTAAATAAATGGCAGGTGGAAATAAAAATATAAATGCAGGTCTTGCATTCATTTTTTAATTCACGTGTCAATCCGGCAACAACAACGGCTAGCGGAGGAGCAGACGAACTTTTCTTGTCATAAATGGAAAGCTAATTGAATTGGTCTCCGCCCCCTTTTTTTTTTTACTGATCTGAAAGGTGATCCAATCCGATCCCTGGTGCGGTTAGAACGTACCTTGTCGTAGTAGTAGCGCAGGGCTCTGCTGAGCTTGTCATAGTTCATGCTGGGTTTGTTCTTACGAGCGCCCCACATCTTGGCCACCTGCTCGGCCTGGAGGAGCTTGAACTCGCCGTCCTCATTGGTCCAGCAGATGAGATGCTCGTTGCCCGGGTCCACCAGCAGCTGCAGCAGGAACTGCCACAGGGTCACTGAGCTGTCCATGCTCTCCTCTGTAAGACAACACCTGTGTTACACAGCCCTTCCTCACTAGATGATCAACATGAAAATGGAAAGTTCTCAGCACCCATCAACTATCGTAAAACACTGCGCATCACATCGTCCTGAAGTTGGTTTAAAAAAACTTGACTTGTTTGGACAAACTGGAAAACCTTGAGCTGTCAGAAGGCTGCATAAGTCAGTGTGCTTCGTTGTTTTGGGATCTTCACATCTCTGATTCTTTCGGTTCTCCAGGGTTCTTCATCACATCTTCCTGGAGTTCCTCTTTTTAAAAAAAGCCTATTGGAAAGCTGATGTTTTTATATTGGGATTTAATGCTATAAAGCTTTAACAGAATTCAAAAAAACTGACGTAAGACGTATTTTCAGACCTGGATTGAAGATTGAGCATTTGGTTGATGGACCTAACCAGCTAGCAAAAGGTGCACAAACTACTGAGCAAAGTTCACTGGCTAGTTAGCAAACCAGTTAGCATCTTAGCTGGCTAGTTAGCACAACGATTACGCACATATTATTCCATGATGCTTTTTGGGAGAAAAATTCAGCACAAGAAATAAAAAATAAACCACACACACACACCATGTAGTTTACTTCGGTTCCAAAAAAAACTAGCTATCGGTTAGCATGCTAAACATCTGGCTAGCTTAGCTAGCGTACCAGAGAAACAAAACGAGCTAGCTGGAAAGATTTGCTTTGTGGGATTCGACAAAACGACGAATATTTATGCGTTTTAACCCTTTTTTCCCCCATAAGAAAAAAACCCGGGTTTATAAATATATTTCATATTTCTGATGGAGTTTAGTAAAACTAGCCAGATACGAAGGTTGAATCAATTACGCCCCCCCAATCATCATCATCATCATCATACCTGCCAAATTCGATCCATTCAAAAGATCTAATTTTACACGAAATACAACATAAAAAATAAATAAATAAACTTCAAGCCATGGAGAAGATCCACAAAAACGCTGGGGTTTTTTTTTTTTTTTTTTTTAAATGTTTTTCCTAAACCAACACCCAAAAAAAAAAAAAAAAAAAAAAAACTTCAAACCCTGGGGAAAAACCACAAAAAACCTGGGGTTTTTTTTTTTTTTTTTTTTTAAAGTGTTCTCGCTAACCAAACCCACAAAAACAGGAAGTTCTACGTTTCATTCCTGCACTGAGCCGAGACTTGGGCCGTATCCCAAATTCCTCCCTACAACCTACGCGTAGTTCACTTAACACAACCAGCAATAACAGTCTCCAACGAACTTAGAAGCGCACTATGTTTTAAAGCATGCTGGATTTAGGACGCAGCCCACGACTATCAGTATAAAAGTGGGGAAAATGGTTTTGAGTATCTAATATGTGGGTGGTGAGGTGTGTATACCCGACAGATCAGCCCCCTAGTTGCCCCCAAGTTGGGGCCCCCAATAGTTTACACTTTTGTAAACATATATTACATATTACATATATTAAAAAGCCCCAAACTAATTGCTGCCTTCTGGCGACATTACAAGCGTCTTATTTTTTATTTATTTGTTTTTTAATTTGTTTTACAAAAAAGTCCTCATTTCGGTCAATAACAGAGACAGTAACGTGAAGAACAAGTGTGTGTGTGTGTGTGTGTGTGTGTGTGTGTGTGTTTGGAACTATGATAAGAGATTGGGAAATCTGTGATTGGTTGTTGAGAATAATGGTGATCACTAATTGGTCAGTGGGAAACAATGGTGACCTGTGATTGGTTGTTGGGAGCTATTAAACGCTGTATTCGGTTGAACAGTGATCTGTGATTGGTTGTTGGACACAGCCGTGATTAGTGATTGGTTGTTGAAAACAATAGTGATCCATGATTGGTTGTTGGAATCAATAATGATCAGTGACTGATTGTTGGAAAAATTAATAAATAGCGATTGGTTGTGGAAAATATTGATCAGTGACTGTCGGAAAGAGTGATAGTCTGTGATTGGTTGTTGGGAACCATGATTGGTTCGAATAATGGTGAACACTGATTGGTCATTGGAAACATTGTTAATCTGTGAATTGTTGTTTGAATCAATAGTGATCAGTGATTGGCTGTTAAACAACATTGATCAGTGATTGTTGAAAGCAATTGATGATCAGTGATTGGTTGTTGAAAACAGTGTTAAATTGGTTGTTAAGAATAATGGAGAGCACTGATTGGTCAGTGGGAAACAGTAGTGATCTGTGAATGGTTATTGAAATCCGTAGTGATCAGTGAGTGTTGGAAACAATTGTAATCTATGATTGGTTCCTTAAAAAAAACAGTCTTAGTAATGGGTTGTTAAAAACAGCGATGATCTGTGAGTGGTTGTTAAAGTAAATCATGATTGGCCAATGGGAAGTAATAGGGATCTGTAATTGGTTGTTGGAAAACAATACTGATTTATGGATGGTTTTGGTGATCAGGGGTTGTTTTTTTTCTGACCACAGCTGTGATCAATGACTGGTTGTGGGGTTCATCAGCTGGTTCTTGCAAACGTGATTATTTGGGTCTCATGGTATAACCAGGAGCTGCGACATGAAATGCTGAAGAGTAATCAAGTGCAGGATGATCAGTACTCTAAAAGATCTGCACAGTAATTTAGTTGGCTCGATTTTTAAATAAAAATAAACAAATCAAACAGAAAGGTGAAAAATATATATTTTCTCATAACTTAATGCAGTCAAAATAATCTAAAACTCCACATATCTATTCGGAACAGGGCCATTTCTGTTTGCTATTAAACATAGGTATAAAAACATATATATAGAGTCAATTACATTTGAAAAAAAGCTTTTAAAAATAAATAATTGCACCTTTGTTCCATCTCCATGGGGTAAATACATATATTTTTTTAACCATGTCCGGGGCGGCGAATCAAATGTTGAAAGTTCACCATCATTTACAATAATTTTTTTATGTTGCATTTTAAACAAAAAACAACCGCTGCCTTCTGAACCTGTACTCTAAGTCTTTTAAACACACTCCAGGCCTTAAAAATTCACCACAGAGAGCCAGACATTCCTGTTTAACAGGCCGTCCAACTTCCAGAGCCGACAATCGGATTCCTTCCCACATGCTTTCTATATGCGCTACAGCAAACACACACACACACACACACACACACACACTTGTTCTTCACTTTGCAAGGACATTTTGTAAAAAAAATATATAATATAAAATCTAGTCAAAAAGCAACAGATACAATTTCAATACTGATAATCTGGGTGGGGAAAATGGAAAACTGATTAGAGGAGCGTAAAATCCAACACAACCCGCAGTCCACTCGCTATATTTCAACCTGGAAATTTCTTATTTCAATCTTGGAATTCAACCTAGATTTCCAAAACATGAGCTGGGAAGTTTCATCGCGTTATCAGAGCAATCCGGATATCTTTTTCTCTCTGACATTCCCTCGTTTCGTGTTTGTCATTTTTAATTTTTTTTTTATTGCATTGTAAAAAAAAGACGTTGTTGCTTCTGGATGTCTCATGCTGTATTTCATCCCTATTGGCTGATTCTCAAAGACGAAACCTTCACAAGCAAGTCGAAGAACTTATTTCCGTTCTATGATGCATTATAACTGTTACGTTTAATATAGCAATACATAACATGGCTGCACAAGTCTTCTTCATATAAATCCTTTAATGTTGCATTATGAGGTGTATATACACTGACCAGACATAACATTAGGACATTATAACATTATGAGTGGTGAAGTGAATAGCAGTGATTATCTCTTCATCATGGCCAGTGTTTTAGTCTAGTTGATGGGTAAAATGGGATATATATTTATATATATTAATTATAAATTTAATATTTGCACTATAGCATGTCTTAAGGATTCTGGAAATCAGGAATAAATATAAAGGGTTTATGAATGCTTATGAACATGACACTAACAAGTTCAATGTAAAAAATAATTTAATAAAATCCCACCCACCAAATATTTGAAATATATTTCACAAATAAAATCACGTCAATTTTTTTACATTTACGTGTTATGAAGGCCGAATGTAGGAAGTGTCGGTGTATAAGGGTAAAAACGGTTTTCAGCCGTACATCAGACGATTTTACGGTACACAAAACACAGACAAACACAACAACGAAACGATCGTTGAAAAAAGAATGGCCCGTGAGCTTTTGGGTGAATTGCTTTTTACTTGTTTTTATTGTTGTACATAAGAAAATAACATCTTTCTTCGGCTGTTTGAAAAAAAAAAAACACGAAACAAAAAATATAGAACCTACACACTTCTCCAGCTACAAGACTGAGCAGCTACAGTATACTGGATGGCTTTAATAATGAAATTAAAGTGTTAATGCATTAAAAGGAGTCGGATAATAACGAGAGAGAGAGAGAGAGAGAAAGAGAGAGAAAGAAACGGCACAGAAACGGCCAGTGAAAACAAAAATTAAAAAATCTCTTCCACAAAGAAGAGAAAAATAAAAAGGGCATGAAAGATACCTGTTTCAATACTGTTTTTAAACCCTTATTGAATTCCACGTACTGATGAACCCCGGATTTAACATAGAAACACTCAGAAGCACCGCCAGTCAAAACGTTTAGCTAGAATTCGTTTTTAAAGCGTTTTCTTTTTTTTTTCTTTTTCAATTTAATCTTTAAAAATGTTCAAATCAACAAAAAAATGTTTGTGTGTGTGTGTGTGTATATATATATATATATATATATATATCTATATTGGTGGATTGGAAGATATTCATAATAACCATTACATTGAACCCATCTGGATCAGACGTCACCAACCGGTCGTGGAAGTTCTGGTGAAACTGTTCATTGAAATGACAGTGTGTTATTTATTGTGCAGTTTTGGCTTTTAAGAGCCACTATTATAAATATATACTACATATATACACACACACACACACACACACACACTGCCTGTTACAGTCTTTATGGTTTTTTGAGACACATGCCTGTTCCTTTTACTTCTATACAACAAACTGGAACTGGACAGTGAAAGAGTGGATGAAAGTTCTGTTGAATCCAAACGTGAGGTTTTTGGCTCTAACAGAGGAACGTGAAAGATGGAGAACAGGAGTGAAGATGTGATCAGACTCCCTCACCCCCACAATCGCACATGGAGGTGGAAGCGTAATGGTTTGGAGCAGCGAAGGTTGCAGACTTCTTCCAGAAAGTGAGAGGAATCCTGAACCAACATGGCAACCGTTGCATACGTCCGTCTGGACTGCGGCTCATTGGAACCGAATTCACCGTGCAACAAGACGATGAGCCGAATCGATCTCCATCGTGGAACGTTCTCTCCAGTCACCACACCGAAATCCTCCTGAACTGCATCATTAAAAAAAAATCTCCAACCATTGAAGAGCAACTTTAGTGAGTTTTACAAAAGTATTGCAGCTGAATATTTGGGGGATTTTTTAATTCCATTTTTCAAGTGGAAAATGTGGAAATGTATACATTTGTTTGGTCAAAGTTCATCTTCATACAGTTACATGACCGAGGTTGTTGCAAGAACACAAAAAGAACATGCGTGTGATTCTCAAAAACCATAAAAGTCCGGGTGCTCCCACACTTTTCAGACACTGTATGTAGATATATTTAGATCTGGTCTGTGAGAATAAAAAAAAAAAAAAAAAAAACTGGCCCACGGGGCACAGACGTTTGGGGCTG
>MU551607.1:1522208-1532860 GCA_024362625.1 Silurus asotus | reverse complement strand
AAAAAAAAAAAAAAAAAAAATGAAATAAAATCCAGATGTTCTTCTCCTGTTGTGTCTGCAGGAAGTTACAGCTCTACCTCTGCTATGTTAATCTGATTTCTATGTGACTCTCAGGACACGTGCTCCAGTAACAGTTCAAATACTGGTCACAAATTATTGGTCACTTTCTAAATAATAGTATTAGTCACCATGGAGAAGATCTCACTCATAACATCCGTTCAGTTTTTCACAAACTGCATAGTGAATTTCTTTATCTTTTTATACTTACTTTCAGTGCATCAGAACATCTGCACGTTTTAGCAGCTGACCACATTCTTAGAAACTTTCCATTTTACTCTTGAAAATCAGGCCTTTGCAGGGCAAAAAAAAAAAAAAAAAAAAAGATGAAATAAAATCCAGACGTTCTTCTCCTTTTGTGTCTGCAGGAAGTTACAGCTCTACCTCTGCCATGTTAATCTGAATTCTATGTGACTCTCAGGACACGTGCTCCAGTAACAGTTCAAATACTTGTCACAAATTATTGGTCACTTTCTAAATAATAGTATTAGTCACCATGGAGAAGATCTCACTCATAACATCTGTTCAGTTTTTAACAAACTGCATAGTGAATTTTTTTATCTTTTTATAGTTACTTTCAGTGCATCTGAACATCTGCACGTTTTAGCAGCTGTATTTACAAACTCTTTTCTATAAACGTCTCCTCACGGTAGACATGATCACGTCAGAGATTTCACACGATTAATCTGTAGGTCGTTCGCCATACACGTCTCTGTAATAATAATAATAATAATAATATTATAACATTATATTGACATAATAGCAATAATTATAACATAATATTATCATTATTATTTTATTTTATATTTATACAATACATTTTATTTAAAGGTGCCTTTCAAAACACTCAAGGACACCGAGTGATCATCATATAAATCAATACAACAAACAGCGAATCTGAACAGAAGATTTCTAGGACATGATTTTAAAGTGGTCAGAAAGTCACTTTCTTATATTGATTGTGGAAGAGAATTCCAGAGATGAGGAGCAGCCCAGCTAAACCCCATAGTGACGAAACGGAAAGAAGGTACAGTGATGGAAACAGATGAGGAAGATCTGAGAGTGCGCTTTGAGATGTAGGTATGAAGCAAGTCAGAGATGGATGAGGGTGCAGGATTATGAAGTGCTTTGAGAGCGAGAAGCAGAATCTTGTACTTTATTTGATATTTAACAGGAAGTCGGTGTAGATGATAAAGAACAGGGGAGATCTGCTCAATGGAGGAGCTTCTAATAGTTGTGGACCAGTTGAAGTTTATGAAGGAGTTTGTGAGGAAACCCAAGCAGAAGAGAGTCACAAGAGCAGCTGTGGAATTGGATGTGAGAGACAGATGATGACGGCTGATGGAAGTAAAGTCAGTCTGTTCTTTATCACCTGAATCTTGTAGAGTCTTTTTAACGTGAACCCCAAATGTACATGGTTTAAATTGAAGCGAATGTGCACAAGAGCAGAATCTACTGCTTTAATTCCTGTTTACTTTTTACACTCTCTTCTTTATCCTGTCTCTGGATTTATAGCCTGTTTTTTTGCGTATGTGTGTTCTGTACAAATCTTCCTGTACCGTATTGTCCTGCAGTGTTTACACACATGGTGTTCTCCGTGTTTGACGTGTCTTTCCAACGTTTGCACAATCCAGGAGCTTGCAAGCAACCGTTTCACGGCGAGAAGTATACACTGTATAACTCTGCGTACAAGATGTGACAATGAAAGAACTTACGTGTGCGGAAACATTCCTTCTGAGATCGCGGCCTCCGTTAGCTCGATTGCGTCATGTTCATGCTGGAAAGCTTCCTTTGTAACGTTTGAAGTACCAGCGGTGGGCCTTCAGGGCCAGCAGAAAGGGCCTCGGAATCACCGACTTATATGAATATGAACAAATGCCACGGTGGATTGTGTTTACCGACAATGTTTTCTGGAAGTATTCCTGAGCCCATGATGTAAATTCCATCACAGTAGCATTCGTGTATGTGATGCAGTGCCGTCTAAGGGCCTGAAGATCACGGGCATCCAGTATGGTTTTCCGACCTTGACCCTTACGCACAGAGATTGTTCCAGATTCTCTGAATCTGTGGATGATATGATGCACTGTAGATGATGAGCTTCAAACTCTTTGCAATTGTTTTCTTAGAAACTACTTTCTGATATTGCTCAACTGTTTTTCGCCACAGCATTTGGGGAATTGGTGATCCTCTGCCCATCTTGATCTCTGAGAGACACTGTCTCTCTGAGAGGCTCTTTTTTTATACCCAATCATGTTGTCAATTAATCTAATAAGTTGCAAATTGGTCCTCCAGCTGTTCCTTATATGTACATTTAACTTTTCGAGCCTCTTATTGCTACCTGTCCCAACTTTTTTGGAATGTGTAGCTCTCATGAATTCCAAAATGTCTCACTTTCAACATTTGATATGTTATCTTTATTCTATTGTGAATAAAATATACATTTATGAGATTTGTAAATTATTGCATTCCTTTTTTATTCACAACTTGTTCATTGTCCCAACATTTTTGGAATTGGGTTTGTAGTTGTAACACTACAAAGAGTAGAAAAGTTCAAAGGGGCAAATACTAACGCAACGTTCTGTATGAACAGGTTGAAATGTAACAGAAAACAGATTGAAGTCTATGGTTTCGCTTCAGCTTTATAAACGCAAATACAACCATTTCAATTTTACAGGATCTTTTGAGGTAAAAAAACAAAAACGATGAGGACAAAACCTCAAGTGCGAAAAAACTATGTATAAAAATGAAGTTAAAAACATATTAATAAAATAAAAATTTTGAGTAAAATATTAATAATTATTATCATAAAATCTTAATAACCTGGTTGTATAAATGTGCACACAACTAAACTAATGGTTTGATGAAGGCTGTACAGAGTCTGTAAGAACTGTGAAAACATGAGTCGTTTATGGTTTTTGAGACACGTGCATGTTCCTTGCTGAGTAAAAGGCAAAAACACACAAGAACTGGACAGTGAATGAGTGAAAATAAAGTTCTGTGGAGTCCCAATGTGACATTTTTTGGCTCTAACCGAAGAACTTGTGTACGATGGAGAACAGGAGTGGAGATGTGATCAGTTCTCCCTCACCTCCGCAGTCACACATTGAGGTGGAAGCTTAATGGTTTGGGGTTGTTTTGGAGACTTACTCCAGAAAGTGAAAGGAACCAACATGGTGACCATTCCATACTTTAACACCATGCAGTTCCGTCTGGACTGCGGCTCGTGGGAACCGAATTCACCGTACAAGACGATGAGCCAAAGCGTACATCTGAGTTCTGTAAGTGTTATTTATAAAGCAAACCGACGTCTGGAGTGATGTCTATTATGGAACAACCTGCTCAGTCACTGCACCTAAATCCTATTAAAGTGCTCTGAGAGGAACTGGATCATGAAGAAATCTCCAACTATTGAAGAACATCTTTGGCGAGTTTTACAAAAGTATTTCAGCTGAATGCTGGATTTTTCAATGAAAAAAAAAAAGGAACATCTGGACATTTATAGATTTGTTTAGTCAAAATAAAGCGTTCATACTATTAAATTGTTCAGCTTGTTGCATTTAAACCAAAGGAACATGCAGGTGTTTCTCAAAAACCATAAAAAACGTTTGTATAAACAGACACCTCTACAAATATTCATTGTATTATACATTCAGATCATAAAGAAAATTAAAAACCATCAATAAATCAGTAGCTCTACATTCATACAATCAAAAGGCATAAAGAGACTTATTTTTCTACATAAGACCTTAAAATAGAGTTGAAATTTCAGTGACAGGGCTTGAAGGATTCTTCGGACCAATACTATGGGATTTGTACTCCCATATTTTTTTTCCAGTTACAGGAAGTAGCAAAGATCAGTGTAGCCTCTAGTGGTGGACATAGTAATTACAGCTAATATGCTTGAATGTTCTGCATAGCATGTAATTCGAAAGCGACCAATAGGAGTGCCGAACCCGATGACGCGATTAGCGTGATGACTTCAAACCACCTCAGGAAAAATGATGGACAGTACAGCAGGGAAGAGAAACTAATTAGAGGGAAAAGGAGTGTGTGCGTATTTTATTAGCATTAGCAATTTAAGGCTATGTATGTTTTTTGTCCAAACGTGTCACGGATTGATGATTGATGAAATGTTTTCTTGTGTTGCGTCAATTTCTGTTTGATTTTATGACAACTGAGATCCTACAGTGTGATACGGGGATTGTGTTTGTACAGTCTGACAAGAAACAATGGCACAAAAAGATGAACAATCGTACAGTGTGATCCCGGCTTCAGACTAACTACTCTGATGCGTTCCAACCATAAGCAGTAAAACAGCCAGTGTAAAAAAAATCTGCTTTGTTCATCATGAAGAAAACAGATGACAACCCTGAGTTACATTTTTTCTTTTAGACAACTGCACATTTAGTGAATTACTGTATATGGAGTGTAGGTATGGTGTCAAACCCTCCCTTATAGTTGTGCAAAAGAAGTACCTTGGGTATTTATCAAGATTGGACAGAATTGGGACTGGGTGAGATTGGGTAGACGTCCTTTCAGGAGTGAGACGGATTGTTAGAATTCTTGTGGAAGTGGGCGAGATTGGTGAGAATTCCTTCAGGAGTGGGGAGAAGTCATGACAGTGGCAGACACTGGTCAGAATTCCTTTGGGAGTGGAAGAGATTGGACAGAATTATTTTTGTAGGACATGAATTACAATTAGAATTAGTTAGAAGTGGACCAGATTGGACAGAACTTATTTTAAGATTGGATAAGATTAAAAAAAATCACTTAGCAGTAGGAGAGATTGGGAATAATTTGTTTTGGAATTGGTTGAGATTGATCAGGAATGTTCTGCCAGTGAAAGAGATTGGACGGAATTTGTTTTGGAATTCCTTTAGGAGCTAACACAATTGTTTGGAATTTCTTGGAAAGTGGATGAAATTAAACAGTTTTGTATGGGGAATGGACAGGACTGGTCAGAATTATTTTAGAAATGTCCAAGATTCTACAGAATTGCTTTAATACGTTCAAACAGATTGGACAGAATTTGGTTTTAGAATGGGAAAGATTGGCTAGAATTCCTTTGGGAGTGAGTGAGCTTGGACAGAATTTGGTTTGGGTGTGGGTGAGATTGGATAGAATGAGTTTTGGTGTGGATGAGATTGGACAGAATGTGTTTTTGGTGTGGATGAGATTGGACAGAATGTGTTTTAGGTGTGGGTGAGAATGGACAGAATTTGTTTTGGGAGTGGGTGAGATTGGAAAGAACTCCTTTGGGATTGGACACAACTGTTTAGAATTCCTTTGAAAGTGAGTGAGATTGAACAGACTTTGTTTTAGGAGTGCGTGAGACTGGACATGGCTCAGATTTGGGATCAGAATTTTTAGATTGAAACATCAAACACACATCTAAGTTACGGCATTTGAGTTTCCTGGATCCCTTGTAAACATGAAACCACTCGACTGATCCCTGATCATAATGCACTTGATATATTATTTAATTGTGGCATTCACGTGTCACTTCAGCTCTCCATTTCCTGTCTGGTGAAGATGATCCTGCTGGAGAAGACGATGGCGAGCAGGCTCAGGGCAGAGGCACACACCATGTAGGCGGTGACGCTGCTAAAAAGCTGCACAATGGAGCCCATGAAGAGCGACGGGAAGACCTGCGACAGTAGATACGCACTGTCCAGGATGGCGAAGTCCAGACACATTCCTCTATGAGGCTGGTGGGAGTCGAGCGACGTGTCCATGTCCAGGGAAACATAGGAATTACTTGATGAGGAAGGAGCCACTTTGGTGGTAGAGGGAATTACAGCACGGCCATTCAAATACCCGTTTGTGTTCCGATGCACGGCGGAAATCTGCTTATGGGTCGATTTAATCAAATCAGTCCTGCAGGTGAGGAGTTTGGGTTTACTGCTGGAGAGGAAAACCTGGTGGAAAAAATAAAAAAATTAAATAAAAAATTTATTTAAAAGTAATACATCATGACTTCATGTAGCATGTAGCATGTTTCAGCATGTTATGAAGATCCGATGATGTGTGAAGTCACGCAAACTCGAGTGAGACAAATGCACTTAAAAATTGTATGGAAACAAATATTATATGCAAATTAAAAGAATCAAGTGAAGAAGAAAAAAATCCCTAATATAAAACAAATTGTGGAAAAAGAAAAATATATATATATATATATATATATATATAAATTGGTTCAATTGCACGTCATGAAAATCAATTGCATGAAATCAATTGCACGAAAATGTATCATATGTAAGTCAGTATTAGTATGATGTAAAAAATAAAATGTCACGTGACAAAATAAATGGCACGTGTAATATAGAGACGAACCGTGCGACGCTTCAGGTGACGTTTCTCACCTGCTTATCTGAGTGGTACAGACAGGTGAGTGTGTACGGCAGGATCTGCAGTGTGCAGAAGGTAAAGCCGGTCACCGCCGCCATCGCCGTCACCAGGATGACGTCCTTAGAGACGCTCATTACACCCGTGCTTAGTGCCAGCAGGGCTAAGCTGCTCAGGTAGATCACACGTGCACCAACACGCGCCACCATCCGTTCCATCAGCACAGATAAGGTCACGGAGGTCACACACTGCAGGAACAGACCCAGACTGGCCACACGCACACCTGAGCGAATCGGTTAAGTAAACTCATAACTATCCTACACACATAGTGAACACATTGTTAAGAATCTCCATGTAGAAGATGAGGTCCATTTAAAGTCTGGTTCCTCTCACGGTTCCCACTCACAGTTTCTCATTAGTGACTTAGATTTTTTGGTTAGTGAAGTAAAGTTTGCAAATATCCTAGAAATAAATACTGCATAAAAATTAAATATTATTATGTAATGTATTTATTTATTTATTGCTGTTAAAAATATATTTAGCTGCTACACCTGCCTTATTATGACTAAATAAATAAATAAATAAATAATAAATGAAATGTACAAAACAAATATTTGTTTGTTTTTTTATTTATGGCTGTTGCGAGGGTCTCTATGCCTGCCTTAATAAAAATAAATAAATATACTAAAAATAATTATTTGAGGAGAAAAAAGTGCAAAACAAATAATTGTCTGTTTGTTTGTTTATTGGCGTTGCAGATTAAATAAATAAATAAAAACCATTTAAGAAGAAAAAAAAAAAAACCTAAAACATCTGCCTCTCTAGTTAGTAAGTTAGCCATAAACAAACAAACAAACAAATAAATAAATAGCCGTTGTTCCAGATTAGTTTTATGCATGAATTAAAGTACTCCAAAATTATATTCATTGTTTTCGCTGTGCACAGTAATCACTGTTTTGGAGCCACAGAGCTTTTTTTCCATCACATTTTGTAAAGTTTGCATAAAATAGTAATTGACAAATTATTTTATTTATAAAAGCAGTAATCAGTGAACCGGATTAAAACTTAAAAATTAAAAAGAAGTGAATATTACTGGAGTGTGATGGTAAGACAGTACCTTCCTCGTAGCGAAGTCTTTCAGAAGAGCCTGGTTTAGCGCTGGGCACTCCATCGTATAAACCCTCACCAACAAAGTCTGTATAAAACAGCACAAACGTCATCAGAGCCATCCAGCTGCACAGCTCGGCCACAAACAGCCTGGCGATCACCCGGGGAACGTGGCTGCACCCTGACCAGAGTCTGGGCATGACTGTGAACAGGCTAACCACTGCACGCTTCAACATCTGCGCCCTGGAGAACAACTCAGACGGCCAACAGCTTACGCTGTACGAGCTCGCAGATCTCCTGGATGACTCCGGGACCGCGCCGGCCGTCTGCTCTTCCGAGACGAAGGCTGTGGTCATGAGGCATATGAGGAACAGCACAGTGAGGAGAGCGTAGATGAAGGCCTCCTGACCTCCCAGGTAAGAAGATGCACCCAGGCCGGTCCAGTCCACGGATGGAAGAAGATACCCGATGCATCCTCCCAGGCTGAGCATGATGGAGTAAATGGAGAACGCCTGACGGCTCTCCTCTTCTTTGGGGTACAGATCAGACACCAGCGCCTCCAGTGGGGTGAAGCAGGCCTGACCGCAGAACTCCAGCACACAGATGGACAACACCAACAGCAGAACTTCCAACCTGGTACGGAATATCCACATAGATCACATATCCGACATATACCACAAAATATCCTGGACAATTTGGTGCAAAATTATGTACACCCTTAATACAAAATGAATCGGTAAACCTTCCCTAGTGGGCACTCATTGTTGTACAAACGTTTGCAATAAGGACAAAAGTGACAGACAACCAGATATGAAGGATGTTAAGGTTTGAAGATGCCATTTAAGTGCAAAAGTTTGCACACGCTTTAGATTAATAAAGGAATTTACACAAAAACATTTAGTGAATGCAGTCACAAACTTTTGCACTCCCAACTAGACATGCTTTGATACACATAGAAGTATCTGGTGTCACTCTTACTCGTTTAGTCGTAAGTAATGTGTTAACACGATTAGGTAAAGTGAACGCACCCACAATGTTGCTGCTCGGAGAACAGAGAGGCGATTTGAGAAGCACGAGGAATAATCATGAGGCTGAGCAGCACGCCGACACACAGGGCCCAGATGAAGGGACGTCGGCGCCCATAACGACTTCTCCATCTGTCGCTCGCTGCACCGAGTGGAGGAACGAATATCAAACCCAGCACAGGACCCACACCTGCACAGTGAGGGGGAATGGAAATGAATAAAGCATTCAGGAGTCACATGGACTTTTTCATCTGTAAATATATCCAGGTTAAATCAAATACAAAATAAATCAGTGCTGCTGCTCGTTCTGAACATTTCCATGTTTCCACAAAAATTCAATCTTGGTCATAAATTATACATTAATATGGAATTACCAACTGAAAGAACACACATATGTGGTAGGCAATTTGCGCTCTTTAAAACCAGATGTTATGCAACTCAAATCGATTAACAATGCTAACGCTAAAGCTTTTGGATATACCTCCTGAACACCCAGCTCACATTCACTCACCAAGCACCATGGTCATGAAGCGCTCCTGCACTCCAGCCTCCAGGAGCATAGGGGGGATGTAAATGGTGCCAGTGGCCATGCATATCTCCAGCCCACATGTCAACACGTTGACCAGGTACAAGTCCAAGAGCCTGCTACGCATATCCAGACGATCAGCTCGTACACTTCTCTCCACACTAATCCTGCAAATGGGAGAAGGCTGTGGATATGGACATGATCTGGAGCTTTATCCTTGACCATGAGTCCTTCATGATGTTGCCTGGAAAATAAATATTACTTAGTTAAAGTCTTATTTTTGGCTTTCATGGCTTTCATGGTGTAAGAAATAAAGTGGTAGGAGGAAAGTGAAAAAAATACAATCTTAATGCACACACTGTACAGTTTTATGCACACAATTATTTATGGGTTTCAAAACCTACTACTTCCAGCTTTTACCACACACACACACACACACACACACACACACACACACACACACACACAGTATATAGACAAAAGCTTGTAGGCACCTGACCCTTTTATAATAACCTCCAATCTACTGTAAAGATGCTCCACTAGATGTCTGAATGGCCTGAGATAGCCTAAAACCTCAGAGGTGGGACCTACCTGCAGCAGAGGTGGCAAAAGTACACACATCCTTTACTTAAGTAAAAGTACAGATCCTCATGTTTTAAAATTCTCGGGTAAAAGTTGAAGTACTGATTATACTTTTTTACTCGAAGGAAAGTAAAGAAGTTTTGGCTCTGACGTATTCAAGTAAAAAGTAGTTATTACTTCTACCTGTTTTAGCTGTTAACTGGACCTTACATCATATTAGATAAATAGATAGATAGATGGATGAATGGATGTGATAGCCTAGTGGGTTAATGTCAGGGTCCCCACGAGGATGAGTTTGAGAGTTTGATTCCTGCTCAAACTGGTAGTTACTGTGTTGGTAAATAAAACTTCTGGACCTTGTCCACTCTGAAAACATTTCAATCCTGTCCTTTCTGTGTTGGATTCATTTCTTGATTTCCTGGTCTTTAATGAAAAATAACCCCACCAAAAAAAAGCACCTCTGTGGTAGCTCAGTAGGTTAAGGCTTGTGCCTGAACATGGTCCTTAATATAGTCCACGCTGGTGATAAGGTTTCAAAGCCAGTCCTACATGCCTTCTTTCTTACTGCGTGAAACAAAGTATGAACCCTCCAAAATGCACACATGCTTTTCAGCAGTGGTCCCTCAGTGGTTTAAGGCTTGTGCCTCATCTAAACATGCATCCCAGTCTGATCTCTTCCATGGTTCATCGGATTAAGGCTGGTGCCTTGCTGATGTTAAGGATCAGGGTTTGAATCCTGCTAGTTGCAATGTCGGTTATGTTCCTGCTTCCTAAATATTTTTTTAGCTTTATTTTCTTGTGTTGATGGTTTAAAGGTAGATAGACCTGCTCTAAACAAACTTTCTGGCCTGTCTGCTCTGATGGCTCAGTGGGTTAAATCAAGTGTTGTGCTTTTGGTGGGGTTCAGGGTTCGAATCCTGCTTTCTCTCTGCCAGTCACGATCAGGATTAACTTCCTACATTTTTCTTTAGCAAAATATTTTGTTTTTAATAGGTTGAAAAGAAAGATAG
>MU551607.1:1493826-1507713 GCA_024362625.1 Silurus asotus | reverse complement strand
AAAAAAAAAAAAAAAAAAAAAAAAAAAAAAAAAAAAAAAAAAAAAAAAAAAAAAAAAAAAGGGGGGGGGGGGGTTGGGGAAGAGAAGAGAATATTATTATTATTTTTTTTTTTTCCTTAAAATATTAAGTAAATTATTGAATAAATTTGGGGCAACAAATATTAAATAATTGAACATGGACCTATCATATTAATGGGGATCTGGATTTATATATTATCAAAAAAAAGAAAAAAAAAAAAAAGGGTGATAAAAAGGGGGCGTTTCCCTGCTCGAACACTTACCGGCTAAAATGTGTGTGTAATACGCTTTATGCAAAAAAAATTTGAATTTGGATCTCACGTGACACACGGGCGGCGTGTAAAAAAAAAGGGTATAAAAGGCTCAGATTGGTTTGAAAGCAGTGTTTCGACTTCACTCACAGTTTCAATGATTTATATATATATAAAAAAAAAAATCCTGGGTAATTAATTTTAAAAACATTTTAGTTTTCATTACACTGAAATTGGTCCGGTTTGGAGAGGATTAGACTGTCCAGATAATGTTAGATTAGTTCAGCGTGTATTTAACTGGTAATCACAGTAAAATAAATGACTATCAAATGTAGATAAAGGGGCGGGGCTTACAGAAGCTGTCAATCAATCCTAAAATGGTACAATGGGGTTGGGTGGCACATGTTAGAACAGGAAAAACTATGGGAACACCAGGAAGTATATGGAGATGATCAAAGAACTCTGGAAGAACCGTCCAAGCAGCAGCCCATGAGCAGTGGAGGAGCTTTCCTAATAGTTCTAACCGATAAATAAAACAAAAAAACAAATCCACACACACACACACAAATTCATCCTGGGGAAATAGGGGTTTTGGTGATACAGAAAGTGTACGTTTTAAAAAGCCAGGTCACCACAGAGAAATAATAATAATAATAATAATAATAAAAAAAAAAAAAAAAAAACCCCAAACGGAGGGAAAAAAAAGCGACAAAAAAAAAAAAAAGAAAGAAAAAGGAAAGAGCGCGAATAAGAAGCGAGGCGACTAATCCTCCCCGGACGGCGCGTCTTCTTCTGAACCGTCTTCCTCCTCTTCGTCTTCCTCTTCGTCAGGGGTGTTTTTCTTCTTCTTGGCGGACGGTGGCGGCGAGCTCTTCTTCTCCACCTCGTCCTCCTCGTCCTCGTCCTCAGGCGGGCTGTCGGGCTCCTCCTCCTCTTTGGGCGAGGATTTCCCCAGGGCCTTCGCCGCACTCGGGCGACCTTTGCCCTTTCCTTTCATGGGGCTCGGGGTAACTGGGAGGCAGACAGACGCAAACAGTGTTTAGATCTTTACATTAATAATAATAATAATAAAAAAGAAAAACAGACACACACCAAACGTTCATATGAGGCAGTTCAGGGAATCCGTGTCTTTGTCCCTCTCAAACTGTACCCACTTGTCTCACCCTCTATCCACCTGGACATTCCTCTGTCCCCCTCTTCCTCTCTGTCCATCCCCCCTGCCCCTTCCTGTCCATCCCTCCCTACATCTAGTCATCACCATCCATATCTCTGTTCTTTTCTGTCTGTCTCAATCTCCTACTCTTTCTAATAAAGTGTCTCTCTCTCTCTGTTGCCACTTCTTACCATCTCTCCATCGTGCCACCACCCTCTATCTGACCAACCGTCCATTCCACATTGTCCAGCTATTTCTTTATCTAACCATCACCCCATCTTTCTGCCCCACCAGCCATCTCGTTCTCCAATTCAAACTTTGTCTTTTCTCTCCATCTGTCCAACACTTTTTATCTGTCTAAGCGCCCCCCCCCCCACTTGTCTTACTATCACTCCATCTGCCCACCTACCCCATCTCTCAATTTCTCCCTCCCTCCCTTTTATTGTTCTACTATCCCTTCCCCTTCTCTGCCTTGTCATCTGTCCATCTTTCAGGCTCATTCCGCCCCAGGGTCCGTCTGTCTTTCTTGCCTTCACCGTCGATCTGTCCCTGTCTCAAGGGGACAGAGTGGAGGAGAGCATAGTTGTATGTACCTGTGGCCTTTAGTCTGGGTTTCGGGGATTTCTTCTCCTTCTTCTCCACCTTGCGTCCTCTCAGGCTCACTTTCTTGCCCTTCTTTTTGGACTGGCCATAGTCGCTGTCGTCATCGTCGTCCACCATGAAGTCCTCATCGCTCCCGGACTCTTCTGGAACAAACGAGTGTAACGGCGAGGGTTAAGTGCCAGAGTAGAGACCGGCTCGTTAAAAAAAACAAAAACAAAAAAAAAAGGATAAACAGAGACTCCGCAGGAGGCCTACAGCAGAAAATAAATCTCACCCCCAATAAAAGACTCGGGGGCAGTTTATAAATGTAATGGTGTTATTTATGATTACTGCCATCAGGAGGCACTGGCAGGATAAATCCGGCGACTGGGTTCAGGAGCGAAACGCGGCAGTGAAGCACGAGCCCCGCTGCAGAAGATCACGGAACGAACGCCGCAGGCGAGTTTGGGAAAGTGAAGAATCTTCTCAAAGCAATTTCATTTCATTTTCATTACCAAAACGGTCACCTCACACAGGTAGAGATAACTCTGAGGAGTTCTGCATTACACACACACACCGAGAGACAGACAGACAGAGAGGAACAGAAAGGGAAAAGAGAGAAGAATGGGGACAGTCAAAAGGACATGGACAAAGAGGGAGGGAGAGAGACAGAGAACGAGACAAAAACAGACAGAGAGTGGTGAAGCAGACATATAGAGACACATGGAGAGAGAAACAGAGGCACAGACACAGGGATAAAGAGAGAGAGAGAAACACAGGCAGAGATGAAAGAGACAAAAGGAGTGAAATGAAGAGAGATGGGAAGACAAACAAACAGATAGAGAGACAGACAGAGAGAGGGACAGAAAGGGAAGAAGAGACAAAAAAAAAAAAAAGCTTGATAATGGAGACAGTCAAAAAGACATGGACAAAAAGACAGAGAGAGAGTGGTGACCCAGACATATAGAGACAGACACGCACAGGGATGGAGACTGAGACAGACAGAGGGAAAGAGAACGGAAGAGAGAGAGAGAGAGAGAGGGGGGGGAGTGGAATGAAGAAAGATAGATGGACAAACCGAAACAGATAGAGAGAGAGAGAGACAGACGGAGAGATGATTTAACACAGAATTGAAAAGAAACAAGAAAAGAAGAAGGGAAAGAGCAGACAACGAAGGAGAAAAAGTAAATCAAGAAGAGAACCAGAAAAAGTAGTAGTGAAGACAGGATGAAAAAGAAGAAAATGAAGCAAGGAGACTGAGAAACCACAGATGGAAGACATGCAGAAACCGAAACACAAAGAGAAATGAAGACACATTGACATAAAAAATAAATACAAAATACAGATGGAGAGAAAGAGAGACAGACAAAAAAGGGCAGATAGGGTGAAAGAGACCGCAACAGACGAATAAAGAGAGAACGACACATCGAGTGAGACAGAAAAATAAAATGGCTAGAGCGCGAGAAATTAATGGAGAGGAATAAAGAAAGACAGATAAAGAAAGACACTGACAAAGAAACGCAAATAAACAGAAAAAGGGGTAAATTCTGATCGAATGTCCACGATGGGAAATTATTTCCGAGGCCATCGCTTAAAAGCTGGAGAATGAAAAGCCGAGTGAACTCACGATCCACGAAGGTGTGCTCATCTTCATCTTTATCCTCATCCTCACTGCCTTTGTCCCCAAGCAGGATCTCTCTCTGTTTAGACGCAGCCTTGGAGGCGGCTTGTCTCACCTGCCTGGGCTTCCGGCTCACCTTATCCTCATCGCTTTCATCTGCTGTGAGAATCAAAACCCACACACACACACACACACACACACACACACACACAGTCAAAATAAGGACAACTAAATAAACAATTAAACTAAAAAGCAAAAGAATGTGGTCAAAGTAATGGCACTCACCAGAATCCCGTTTTCTCTTCAGTGGTCTTCTACTGCTAGGCTTCTCCACTTTGCCCTTCTTTCCTTTCTTCCCCTTTTTGGCTTCATAATCGCTTCCTCCGTCTTCCTCCTCCTGTTCCTCCCCGAAGTCGTTGCCTTCGTCGCTGCCGAAATCATCTGAAGGGCAAATAGATTAGATTAGATCGACAGACAGACAGAAACTTGGATTCCGTGCAGGTGTTTAAATCTCTCAAAATCAAGGCTGGATGGTTTGGACGCCGTCTCGCTTACCTGCTGAATCGTTCTTAGGTTTGGAGAGTTTGTCATCCGAGTCATCACTGGGTAAAAAAGAAGAAAAGAAATGCATGTCCATTTTTCAATATTACCTTGACAACACCTAAAAGCTAAAGAATTCAGGCAGAATTTAACTTTCTGTAGAGATCGACTGGTTTTGATGATTAATCAGCACCGATCCAGTCATCACAAGAGCAGCCCCTAGAGGCGAAACGCTGACGGCGCAGGCTGTTTGCTTTCACACGCTAGACGGCGCGCTGCATGGAGTGCGCTATATGAATTAATTATGCTGATTAATTAATATATTCATAATTATAATTAGAAGATTTGGATGATTTAGTACTTTTTACAATAAAAGTTTAGTACTGGCTTACATGGAGGTTTTTTTTTTTATATTCGTTTTTTTTAAGCCAGTATCCGTTTTAAAAACAATTCGCTGCCTAATCAGTTATTGGCAAGTACCATCTAAACTAGTAATCAATAAAATCTGATTATCGGTCGACCTCTAACGAGCACTCGGGTTCACACAAGGTTTCTTCTTTGCTGATAATTTTGCTGGTTCATTCGGGTTGCCATAGCGTTTCCAAAGTAACGGATTTGGTGAAGTGGGACGTCTAGATGCTACTGCACCCCCGTTCTCATGCGTTCTCTATAGTTTGATCCTTCATGTCTTATCTATTTGTTAATTAAAACACAGGTGGGGTATTATATAGCAACAACTATTAGGCTGCAACAACGAATCGAAAAATCAATAATCGCTAATAAAATTTGTTGTCAACGAATGCATCATCAATTAGTTATGCTACGTAAGTTACGGTTTAGCGTGTAAGAGAACGATTTCTTGTGAAATGGCGGAGAGTACAGGGTCAAAAGGTACAGTTTAATGAAGTGCTATTGTGTCGCACTGGATCGTTCTGTCGTGACTCGCAAGCGTCAGGTCCCGCAAACGTCTCGTTCGCGTCTACTACGACAAAAACTTCTGTTTTCAAATGTGATTCACTGCAGCTTAACTACATTCAAATGCTTGTTTTCAATGTTTGCATATTTAATTTATGCATATTATTTATTAATACAAAAATGACCTATATATTCTAGATGCTCATCTCCATAGCTGAACAATGATGTATTAAATTTATTAAATTTTTTAAGCGGTCGTCAACTTGCCATTCAAAACACCACAAAATGTTGATTTACACAAATTGCTTCAACTTGTTTTTTTTTTTCCCCACAGAAAGAAAATACCCAGCAAGTAAATTTGTGTAAAGAGAAATCCCCCATGCACTCCTCAACAAGCGGCCATTATTAGCTTTAAAAAAATGTCAAAATAAATGATTTGAACTCAGTATGTATGTATGTATTTCTTTTTTTTTTTTTTACGAACACTTTCACACAAATACCCTGAATTGATGTTTTGTATAGCTATAGTGAACGAAACATCTAATAGAAAAACAATGAAAAAATAATCGTCCAATTAATCGATCATCAAAATAATCGTTAGTTGCACCCCTGGTGGTCGGTCAATTCAATAGTTTTTCCGGGTTGCGTCTGTTGCCAAATCGGTTAAGAAGGCAGCTGTCATTATACAGTACACGTTATCTTTTGTTTAAGTCTGAATGCAGGTCTTATTTTCCTCAATATTTATTTACATTTATATTTAATTTTGCATTTTAATGATTCGGCTATTTCTTTATTTTCACAAATAAAGTTCAGTAGTATTTTAGAAGGAGTGTTCTATTCGTCAGTAGTAATTTTAAAAACTATCAGCTGATTAACTGGGTATTGGCGAATACAATCCAACCGGGCTATCAGTAAAATCCACCATCGGGTGACCCCTAATAAGAAGCTTAATAATCCTTCACCCCTCTACTCTTCTTTTTTTTCCCCTCTTCGTTGAGTTAAAAATTCTACCAGTGATCCCATCTTTTTCTGCTCTTTAGATCTGCTTGACTCATACTGACCCCCTACCTCTGGATGAAGTTGTCCTCCATCAGAGAGCACTCTGTACACCCGTGCAACTCAAGAACTTTGAGGATGGATTTGGACTGTAAGATCAACAGTGGGCTACAACAGCTAAGGACCTTGGGTCGTCATGAACAGTTCTGCACTTAAGCGCCCATCACTGAACACCTCAATAACGAATGGACAATCAGGTTCCCTTTTGTGTCTGGTTCCTCTTAAGGTTTCTTCCGCATGAAATCTCTTCACCACTGGATCTCTCATTAGGGACAAACTTATACAATAATTTTATAACCTATTTATCTCGGTAAAGCTGCTTATATCATTGTTCAAAATGTTATTGAGAAAAAACTGAACGAAATGTCCTGCAGCATGAGTGTGGCCTTGGTCTTATTAACCTCAAAAATATTCATTACTATTTAATGCTGCAAAACAAGACTCTCCAACTGACTTGTTTCATGTACATTTCCAGAATGTGGAATAAGAAGTAACTATAAAGTAATTTCTCACCTTTCCTCCTGAGAGTTCTTGGACTTCTTGTGCTTGATTTCCCGCGGTGCTGCACGCACCTTCTTGGGCTTGTCCTTGTTCTGTTCATACTCATCTGAAGGAGCAAAAAAATGACAAAACATCCGACCAAAAGATGAAACTTCGAGCGTTTTTAATCAAATTCTGACAGCTTTCAGAAACCCGACCGTGACACAGTCGTCCTCCGTCTATCGCGGTAGTTACATGCCAAAACCGACCGCGAAAAACTAATTTCCGCAATAAACGGAAAACGATAATTTTTTTTTAGTATTGTTTAATCCATAAATCCTCCTACTGCACGCTTTAAACACACACAGAAAACACCCACAATATAGCGAGATGATTTGTGTACACATTTCTAGAAATATCACGTTTATAGTGAGTAATGTAGCGTAGCCTATGTGTCGTTTTTATGCCATATGATGTCAGAGAAGGGGCGGAGTTCTATATACATGTCACCGGATATTTTATTTTTTACTAGCTACATTTTTCTTTAACTCCGCCCAACCAATAAATCAGTGGGAAACTACGATTTTCAGCATCTGCGCTTTCACAACTTTTTTTTTTGTCTCGGGTAAATACATGATACAGTATTTCAAGTATACTTTTACTTCAGTTTATAATTAATTACATTTTTATTAATAAATTACCTTATTTTCAACATAAAACTCTAAAAACATTTCCCATTTAGTTCAGATTTTTCGTGGATAAATCGAGGGACGACTTTATTGCTATGTGCTCCTTATGGAACATCGCATTCCGCATTTAGTCCTAAAAAATGCTCTAAAAACCTGCCTCGAGGCACAGGGATACAAAAAGTAATCATTGGCTATAACGTTTTTGTCCCGCCCACTAATCTATAAGGCTGTAGACCAAGAAGCCGAATGGCGCACGAGGACGCCGGGTAACGACGAGATTTAGATATTAAGCAGTATGCTAACGGAAAAAATTTTGCATTCCATTTTCGAAAAATCCGTCTGCAAAATAAATAAAGAATTTAAACACGACGTTACCTGCTTCATCAGATTCGTTGAACTGTGAATAATTCACCACCTTTCTGTTCCTGTAGAATAAACACAATAACAGCTCACGTCAGACGATCCATAAAGGAAGTCAAGTTTTCTTCAAACATCGATTTTTCAACAAAACGCTTCAATACGTCTCAAAGACCTGACTGTCCAAGAGCGTTTTGTGAAAAAGTCTAAATGACTTTGCATGACCATCATGGCTTCATTGCTAACAAAACCCATTCTGGAGACACCGAGGATGTCAATCAATTAAACCAGACCACGCGTCCCCGTCTCACGCTCTCGGATCTCCGCTTACTAGAACTAAACCCTGACCCAGCAAAAGCGCCGATCTGCCCTCCTGAGCAGAATAATCTCACGTCTCATCAAGATTAAGACCCGAAATATAAAAATGTACGAGGCCGTGAACAATAAACCGATACTCTTTTCTATATTAATTCCACTATACACATATTTATTACTCCATATTTTTACAAATAGTTATGATGCAGTTAAGGTTCTATATTTGTATATTATTTCAGCAAATTACTTTTTTAAATGCTATAATACACATTATTCTTAATTACTATATAATATTAATTGTGTGTATATATATATATATATATATGGTTCTCGAGAAGCCGCAAGTAACTTTTTTTTATTAATGTTTAATTCATTTAAAGTGACAAGTAATTTACAGTTTTTGTTAAGTTTACAGTACATGTACAATTACCCTTAAAAAGGGAAACATTAAAAGGAGTCAAAATCACACTTTTTTTGGTTACTCGCGAGGGGTCATAAAACATAACCCCTACAAGTATCAAGGTTACACTGCATTACATTTAATAATCTTAATTTGCAAAGCTATTAAAACTTTTTTCCCTTATTTGCATATATGTGTGGTGCTGAAATCAATCAGGAAATAACATTTATTAATGTCCTTATAAGCTCTATAATAGTGCTTAATTAATTTTATAGGGGTTTAAATATCCATGTGGTGTTTTATATTGTACATTATATTTACAATTACTGTATGGTATATATATTTTATAAAATTGTATGTGATATTTACAGACTTCAGAAGTGGTTAAATGCAGATGTTTTTAATTTTTGGTAATTTAACATTGTGTTTATTGCTTGAAGGTAAATTTGTTTCTATTCATACTTTTATTTATACAATTAACACAAATTTAAACAGACAGGCACTATGTAAATCTAATTGTATTATATCCGGAAGGAACTATTTATCAGCACCATTTTAATAATAATTAATTTTACATTTACTCGTTCCACTTTTTTTTTTAAACCTCAGATTTAAATGCACTAATAAGTCATTTTTCCCCCACAAAATTTCCCAAACCACTTCAATACATTTTCAACCATTGTTATATTTAGCAATCTTTTTTTAACAAAAAAACCCACTTTTAACATTTAAAAAGCAGTGTTATTTTTATCTTAAAATGCACACGTTATAACAACGTTAAACATTTCAATAAAAACACATCAGATGCATTCTGAATAAATTCAGTTCAATCAAACGCAAAATCAACTAGATAGTAAGATTTCTTGCATAAATAATTAGATAAATAAAAATCCCTCTGAAGAGATTTGAACGTAAAGGGTGGGGGTGTGGCCAGTAGACAAACCCCGCCCCTTCGTTGCGTCACACGCCCATGTTAATTGAGCGCGAGCCGCAGCGTCTCGCTTTTCTTCCCCCCCCTTTGTTTTTGTTACCAAACACAAATAAATAAAATGTATTATTATTTGGTGCATGGTTGAATATAATTGCGATTTCCGGACAGTGTTTTGATAAAGAAGAAGAGAAAAATCCAAAATTTATATTCCCTTCTCGAAGCGCGGTATGAATGGGAGGCCATGTTCTTGGTCGAGGAAAGAGAGAGAGAGAGAGAGAGAGAGAGAGAGAGAGAGAGAGAGAGAGNGGGGGGGGGGGGGGGGGGGGGGGACCTGATTGCATTTATCGGATATAAAATGTCTGCAATACTGCATTGTATTTAGATGATTCATACACGTTATGATCAAAGGAAATGCACCATGCAAAACAATTATATTTATATACAAATATATATATATAAAAAAATGCACCATGCAAGCCACATTTTCAAACATGCATTCTGCACAGGGTGAGGCAAGGAATTATTTTTTTGCTTTGTAAAAAAAATCTAATCTGGATAAACCACACAGAAATGAGAATAAATAGATGGTAGTAAATGAGGTTAGAGGTAAAGCAATGTTGGCACGTGCGTGAAAGGCAACAAACTCCTCGGAGTGCACGCGCGCAATCAATGCAGCAGCAGCAGCACTGAGGAGGACATTTTACATCCAAACCTACCTCACTGGCCGGGACATTTCTGCAGGAACACCGTGGAGAGGATTTTTCCTTTCGTTTTTTTTATAAAAAAAAGAAAAAAGGAGAAAATTAAAAAAAAAAAAAAAAAAAAAAAAGGAAAATAAAAAAAAAAAAAAAAAAAAAAGAAAGGAAAGGAAAAAAAAGAACCCCAAACACACAACAGCTTCACCAAATGACTAAATGTAACGTCGCATAAATGAGACACCAACGCCCCCTCGTTTTTTTTTTTTTTAACCCCGAAATCGCAAAAGTAAATAAAAACCCGGGTGAGGGGGGAAAAAACCTGCAGTGCGCTTCTTCCTTTTTTTTACTTTATTATTTTAGCTTGAGCTTCACAAAATGGTGAATAAAACAAACTGAAACTGCAGCCCCTCCGCGCAACCTAACTCTCAGCCACCGCGCGGAGAGGAGGGTGGGCGGCGCTTATCTGGCCAATGAGCCCGCCCCGTTGCCTCACCAGCGTGCGCGCGCTTTCCGACGCCGCGCCGCGATTGGGCCATTCGAAACGCGCGTCCGCCTTCCCATTGGCCGAACTCCGACGTCGGTCAAAATTCAGCGTGGATGTCCCGCCTTCTTTTTTCCTCTCTCTCACTCTCTCTCTCTTTCTCGCGCTCTCTCCCCCTCCCTCCCCCTCTCTACGCAGTTAGGTTGCACTCGCACTGCTTCAGAAAACACAAAAGAGGCCCCCGGTAGACATGTCTGTAAAAAGCTGTGGGTTTTTCCCCCCCCAACGTCTTAAAACACTAATTGTACGTAAAACACACCTCTTTACCGGTGTTCTTTAGTCACCTGAATCCATTTGGGATTTCTCACACACTTTCTATTCGATTTCCTCACCCTGATCAGTGACCTATTTTGGATCCTTCACCCACACCTAAAATGGCATCCTTCTTCTCACTGTTCGCCACAAAACCTAAATGTAATGCGAGCGCCGTATCTCCAACGAGAAGCTGGTTTTAATTAACAACCCGCCGTGACGCGTCGTGGGATTTATTATATATTATATACATATATCGACGTCGCACGCAAATATTATATACATACATACACTGATCAGGTATAACGTTATGACCATTTGTCTAATATTGTGTGGGTCCCTCTTTTTGCTGCCCAAACCCTCCTGACCCGTCTAACAGCTCCTTTAGCACTTTGAGCTCACGCGTCTGTTGGACCGGACCACACAGACCAGCCTTCGTTCCCCACGTGCATCAATGAGCCTCGCCGCCCACGACCCTGTCGCAGGTTCACCACTGTTCCATCTGTGGAGCAACATTTATAGATACTGACCACTGCAGACCAGGAACATTCCACAAGAGCTCTGACCCAGACGTCTAGACGTCCCAATTTGTCAAATCCTTACGCTCGTTTATTTTTTCTGTTTCTAACATCAACTACGAGGACAAACTTGCTGCCTAATAAATATATCCACCCACTAACAGGTGCCATGTTAAAGAGATAATCAGTGTTTAATGTCAGTGTGTGTGTGTGTGTGTGTGTGTGTGTGTGTGTGTGTGTATATATATATATATATATATATATGAAACAATCACTTTGTTCTAAATCCCTACGAATGTTTACACGAGACGATGTATCTGCAAAGCTAGGAAATCGGGAAAAGGTACCAAAGAACGTTCAGTTTCCTCAATCCTAATGAATACTTAATATGACACACACACACACACACACACACACACACACACACACACACACACACACACACACATATGTGAACAAACTCATAAACTGTTTCAGATACTCATGCCCTGATTTCATACAAACGTTAACACGAGACAATACTGTATATCTGCAAAGCCACCAGGATTGTGGTTGATAACTCACACACTCCTCACACACTCCTCACACACACTCTTCTCAGTCCTGCTGTGTTTGAAAAGGAAAAAACATTCAGGCCTCACATCCTTACAGTAACAATTTCTTTCCACAAGCCCGATCATCTCTTTGGTTTTGCTGGTGTTGAGGCACAGGTTGCTATCACTGCACCATTGCGGTAGCGCTCTCACCTCACCTCACCTCACCTCCATCTCGGCCCTCATAACTGATTTAGATGAGACGGCCTACAGAGATGAGGTGAGGTGAGAGCGAGTGATAGCAACCTGTGCCTCAACGTCGGCAAAACCAAAGAGATGATAGTGGACTTCAGAAGGGTCCAGAAGATCAACTAAACCCTTTCATACATCAACAGAACAAGTTGAAAAAGTCAAGAACATCAAGTTTTTTTGGTGTCCTCCCCGCACACCAAAATCAGCTCGTCAGCGAACACGCCAACAAACTCATTAACTACTGAAATACACTAAATGTCACACACGTGCACGTTTTTATACCTCAGTTCTACAGCCAAAGTGCATTACATTCACATTATGCTATTTTTTGATGATACTGGTGGGATTTTATGATATTTGGCAGTTTTTCACAATGTCTATGGACCTACACATGAGTGCAGGGTTTAGTGAATACAATGCAGTTTTGAAGATGAATAGAAAATACCTGGATTAATCTAAATATTTGTTGACGTGACATTTTAGTTTCTTTCCTAACGATTTCCTCTGATAAATACGGGGCCTCGGCTTAGATAAAGGGTTTTACATCTACGTCTACTGCATGTTTATGATCAGTTGGAAAACAATTTGCATTTGGAGCTTTGAACCCTAGAAAGTGCATGTGAAATTTCTGTGTGACTCTGCAACCCATCTGACAGGTCCTCCAGCACATCCTGTACCTGACGTGGATGTGAAACCCCTCACTGACAACTATTACCCTTATAATAACAGAGATGCTCAGTACGCTCGTACTAATCCGGTCCGGCTCAACATCCTGCCCTTTTTTCCCCCATGAAAATAAGACGGAGGTGAAAAATTCATGCTCCTTGTCAAAACACGCCATGCACCGAAGTGCAGAGAGACTGTTTCCATGGCAACCAGGTGAGGAACCTTGTTTTTTTTTCTCCTCGCCTTGCCTGCTCTCTCTTTTAGTCTCAGGGTTTTTTTTTTCCCAATCAGCGTGCTGTTTACCTCCACTAACACCCAGACCTCTTTGCTCTGTACGTCTCCAGGATTATTTACGCACACAGGAAGGGCACAAATTTGTACCATCTCAATGCATGCACACATGTGCACCGTGTAATTCACTGCTTCTGGGCCAGAAGCTTCAGTTTAGTTTCAGATCAACATTTCAACACACAACGTAATGCAGAGAGAAGAAGAAGCGGAAGCACAACGCGGTATAAAAAGGTTTACCCGAGTGCAATGTTAGCCGCAATGTAAGTCTTAAGGTTTTATAGTTGGAGGGAAGTAAATCGGTCTGTTTAAGAGAAAGCTGTGAGATTTAAGGAGTGAAAAGATTTACTTATTCGGCAAACAGTTTTATACCGACGCATAAAGCAGAAGAGCTCAGCTCAGTATTCTTTGTTCATTATTGAATCAAAGCCTCTGATCAGATTTTTAAATGCTTGCAATTTATATTACTGACATTTAAAAATCCTACTGTCATAAAATATAATATAATATAATATAATAGGGAAAATAAAATAAAGATTAAGTAAGTATAAAGCCACATTTAGAATTTATTTATTTATTTTTTTTTTACAAATTTCACAAAACTAAAATTATATGTTTTAAAAACCTAATTTGACATAATACACTGCTAAAAAAAGATAACAGAAAATAAAAATAAAATAAATAAAGGCTATTCTTCTATTCTTAATGACAATTTATTTCTTAAACAAAACATTATGTTTTTTTTGAAAATTATGAAACCACTGAAAAGCTTTTTATTTATTTATTTATTTAAATTTATTATTATAAAATGTAATAGTTTATTTAATTATT
>MU551607.1:1453158-1493784 GCA_024362625.1 Silurus asotus | reverse complement strand
TATATATATATATATATATATATATATATATAATAGCACTGAAAAGAACAGCAGACAAATAAAAAAAACTAACAAAAAAATACAGATTATCTTTAAGCAGTAAAAAGGGACCAGTTGAGGACAATTGGACAGGCAACATGGGATGGAATTCCCCAGGAATTTCTAACACAGGGGGTTTTGAGGGGGAATCAACTCTAGACTTCGGGCCGTTCGGCCTTGTGGAGATTCAGGTTTTCCTGCCCCCGACATTCCACATTCAACTAGTGTGAGACCTCATGGTTAATTTATGAGCTTTAAAAGTGGTTCTAGTTCATGAAAAAAAAAAAAAAAAAAGAAGTTCACTCTTTTATCAGTGCATTTTTATGAAACATGGGCAACGAAAAAACTAAAATTCTAATTTGATCACCACATCAGCAGAATGTTATAACTATGAGGAATATCACAAAACACTAAATCAGGTATTAGAATCGTTTTTCGTTCATCAGCATGTTTTCCTCTCAGTTCTTAGTGAGAACGTTTCAGTCTACAATTCATCAGTTGAACCAAATCATGAATCATGTAGTGGGCAGAAGGGAAGTATTTATGCCGAAGGTCTACAGTATAATCGCTGCAGAAGGTGCATTTCTTTTGTTATTGTTTTTGCAACTATTTGCACGTGCACTAAGTTAACCGTGGTGTGCGCACATTTCCAATGGATTTATAAACGTGCTGCTCTACTGATATCACCATTTGAGGCTCGGAATAAATAATGCTGAATGCTGTAAACATGTCTAGACATGTCAAATACAACAAGGTATTTGATGATGCCTTCAGTGCCAGAGGTCAAATGAAAAAAAAAATCCTCTCATAGGAATTTAATAAAAAAACGATTATTTGTAATGTCAGTGGCACTAGATGGCCACCAGAGGGCAGTAAAACACCATGTTCTTCAGATGTAGCTCAGATACAGAATGGTGTATTTTGGAAATAAACCAGAGAAGAATACTGCGTTTTCTGAGCCAGTTTATAAAACTCTTTTCTTTACTTAGTCATTTAAAAGTGTGTTAAATAGTGGTAATATTTCCAGTGTTTCATTACGACTGTGTAATAGTTTACTGAATATCTGAAAAGTCTTCAAACAAACTATAAACCACATCAGTCATACCAGTATAATATTATTCATACATTATAGAGTTATATATTATTACCAAAATATATCATACACTGTATGGACAAATTTATGGAGACGCCAGACGTTCCTCTTCACTTGATCTAGGAGACCCAAACCTGTTCCAGCCCCTGTGCACATGAAGATCTGATGTACATGGTTTGGAGTGGAAGATCTCCTGCTATAGAGCTCAAACCCTAGTGAACACACTTGGGATGAATGTAAACACTGACTGAAACTCCAGACCCTCCTGACCTTCTCACCTACATCAGTACATCACTTTACTAACACACTTGTGGCTGAATGAAATCTCACACAAGCATACTTCAAAACCAAGTGGAACATCTGCCCAGAGGACTGAAGGTTATTAAAAGAGAACATGGTGATTTCATATGGAATGGGATGCTCAAAAAGTGTAGATGACCAGATTCATGTGACCAGATGTCCATAAACTTTTGTTCAATATTGTTTTTATATATATATTTAATTAATGAGACTAATAAGCAATCAGTCATGGCAAAATATATATCTATAAAAAATATAATTGAAATAATTGAATTTAATTTTAATTTCAGGATATTTAATTGATTTAATTAAAAACCACATTATGTAGATACATTATTACAATTATTTTTATTACTTTTTTTAAATTACTAAAACATTAGAAATATTTATAATTTGAATAATTTATCTACACAATGTTGATTGTAATTAAATTAAATAAAAAAACTAAATTAAATTAAATTATTTTAAACTTAATTTTTGTAATTTTTTTTTTTTGCCCTGATCTTTTTTTTTGCTAAAAATGTTTAAACTCAAATGGATTTATTAAAACTATTCATAACAAAATAAAAAAAAAAACCTGATGCTCATCGTATTCTTGAAAATGCAAAAATAAAGATCTCACCTTAAAAAAAAAATCTGACTGCGTAATAAAAACAAAACTGTAATTCTTTAAAAATGAACCAATCAACGTGTAATCTGAATAAATTCACTACAGTATAAATGGCCTGTGGCTGAACGTGACGTTTCATCCTGTAGTGCTTTTTTGTTCAGAGTAAAGTGACGCGCTTGAGGGGGAAAAGCTTTTTTCCGTCATTTAATTTTTTTCATTTTTTTTTTACATTTTTATTCCTCATATCGGTTTTGAAGTCCTGCTGTGAGCCATCTGGAGCTCGCCTCCAATTATAAACCGGCGCTGCGTTTAGGAAATGTTTGAAAAAGATTTATTTGCTGGAGAAACTCACAGAACGCGCGATTGACACGACACATCTGCGTAGGAGAAACATCACGCCAGAACGCTTTGGGTTCTTCTGTTCTTCTGAAGTGCAGGATGATTTCACATTTTTAGCACAGAAAGTGTGTGAAGGCTCAGATATGCTGAAGTTGTGCGTAAGGGTGATGTTTAACGTGGAAGGAGTCTCCGGTTCGAGCGCTTTTAATGCTTTGAGATGTTGTCTGGTTTAGAGACAGTGGCATTGAGTAAAAGACAGGAGGTGGAGCTGGAGGTAGCAGAACTGAAGATGTTGAGATGTTCATTCTGAGGGACGACGATGGACAGGATTAGAAATGAGATTATTAGAGGGACAGTGCATGTAGGACGTTTCGGAGACAAGGTGAGGAAGGTGTGATCGAGATGGTTTGGACATGTGCAGAAGAGGGACATGGGGTATATCAGTAGGAGAAGGCTGAGGATGGAGCCACCAGGAAGGAGGAAAAGAGGAAGATCAAGGAGGAGGTTTATTGATGTGGTAAAGGAAGACATGCAGGTGGTTGGTGTGAAGGAGGCAGATGTAGAGGACGGGGGGAATGGAGACGGATGATCTGCTGTGGCGCCCCCTAATGGAAGCAGCTAAAAGAAGAAGAAGATTGTACTTTAATCATGTTTTATTAGCTACTTTCTAGTTTTCTACTCAACTTAATGTATGATACAATAAATGTACCTTTTACTCAACTATATTTTCATTCAAATGAACGTTACCTATTACATTTTGCACCTCTGTTAAAGATTTATTAAGGTTCAAAAAGCAGTGTTCTACATAAAGACAGTAAATGAAATTGGTTACTGTATTTAAGTCGCTTTTTCACGTATCTGCACTGAAGTTTTTCCATTTAGAGAGATTTTACTGTAACTTCACTACATCACAAAGTCAAATATTTTTTACTCGAATACATTTCCTAAAATCAGTCGTTCCTTTTTGTTTACGAGGATAAAAACGTAACTGGTGATACACGCAACGAGTCGCCAATCAGGGTCGAGCGCACGCTCTGTTTTACACGTGTTCAGATCTTCGCTTGGTGTATCTACTGATCACCAACATACAGTTCAGCATCAGTTCAACATCAAGCAGAACATTTAGAGAGGAATAAATGATGAAGAAACTCCAGACTCGAACTCGACACCACACACGTGACCTCATTTACACGTTTTTTTGAAGTAGTTGAAAAGGTTTTGGGTTCATGATCATTGTAATAGAAATCAATCAGTGTTTGAGTCTTAAATATCATTCTATTAATAGATCAGTGTGCTGAGAGTCACATTCGAGTCTTTACACATAAACAGATGATTAAAGAGTCTTTTGATGAAAATGATAATAGGAACATTATAGTTATAATAAATCATAGCACTTTGGATGCTTAAGTACATTCGAGGGCAAAAACGTTTGTACTTTTACTCAGTTTAAAGGGACACTTTTACTGGAGTCATATTTGAGTGAATCTCTACTTTAATTGAACTACATGCTTTGTGTACCTGGTCCACCACCGTCTTAATGGAACCTCATCCTCATCTTGGTGGCACCGAAAGTCCCTTCATTACAGTTCCATCACTGTTGACGTTATCACCTATTCACTGATAGAGACTTGAGCGTTAGACTCTCTGTATTCTTTACGTTTCATAGTCGGATCAGTACATTTTCGGGTGTCACCTGACACTGGAAAAGCTTCAAAGAACCACAGCGTCTCGTTGTGTAACACCACATCCATCCGACTCGACACGAGAGCGCACATCCGTCAACAGCCAGTGCCACCAGGGCCTCGTGTGATTGATGTCCCTTCATACACGTGTGATTCCTCCATTTCTTCTTTTCCTTAAGTGGAAAACGAGCCGGCCATCGTTCATCAAAAGGCGTCAGACGCGATCCGTATTGATTTACGACTTTTATTAAGATGTATTATCCAAATAAATGACGTGTTTTATTGGAGACGGCGACACCGGAGACAGGCTGGGATTCGGAGACGATAATTCTGACAATGAATATTATCGATGTGATCGTTATTATTGCTGTTATAATAATGAATATAATTAACATATTTAATATTGAGTAATATTCAGGAATTTCATCTTGTATTTTAGATTCGGAAAAATACGATGAAAAAAGTCGACCTCGTTTTTCAATCAGTGTGTGATAGAAAAAGAAAGTGAAGGTGCAACGAGTAAATAAGCGTAGTATTACATTTCAGAATGTCCTGAGTGTATAATACGATTCACATTCATAAGGCAATGCTGGCAGCTGTGTGTGTGTGTGTGTGTATGTGTGTGAGAGTGTGTGAGTGTAGGATGGAATATTTGAATAAATTCCCCTCAGTGCCGAGTGAAACACAGCGTGATGGGTTCAGCTGTGGGACACGGTCTCTGGAGCTGAGCACTCTTCCCTGCTCTTCCCTGCTCTTCCCTGCACTTCTCTGCTTTCCTTCAGCACCACCAGTGTCTTTACGTCTATTCCGAATTAATCATCAACGTCGTTTACATATCAGATTCAGATTCCACCTTGACGAGTTCGGATGTCTTTTCCGAAAATTCTGATTCTTTTGATCCTTTTTATAGACCCTGTTAAAAGTGTGAAAGCACCAAGTCTAAAAGGTTTGGACGAACACATGCATGTTTCTTGTGTACGCAACAAACGTGGTCATTCAATGGAACGAAGACCAAACAAATCGTTAAATGTGTAGACGAACATCTTGACACACACACTCTCAGCATGAAATACTTTTTAAAGAAGTTGCTCTTTACTAGTTGGAGATTTCTTCATGATTCAGTTGATCCCGGAGCAGTGCAGTAGGATGCAGGTGCGGTGACTGGGCAGGTCTGCTTGGTGTTGAAGTATGGAATGGGAGCCATGTTGGTTGAGGATTCCTTGATATGATTCGTTGTAAAGAATTGAAACATTGTGTAGATTTGAATATAATGCGAAAGTATTGGGACACGCATGTGGTTCTTCCTAAAAAAAAATTAATAAATTGGAAGCACACACTTGTATACGTTGTAAATAAACCTGCTCCAGCGTGACAATGCCCCTGTGCACAAAGCCAGCTCTATGGACATGTGTGGTGGAGCTTCACACTGCTTTTAGTGATGTACAACAGATTGAGTAAACACGGATGTTGAAGGATTTCTATTTGAGTAATCCCAGGATACGCTCCTGATCTGATTCAGGACGGGGGGGTTTGGGTTCGGCCTCCGACTGTTCCCGCTTGTGTGTGTGTGTGTAAGAGAGTGTGTGATGCAGGGCAGGAGTGTGATGTTGAGTCTTAAAAGTGCACACTTCACACTGAAGCATCCTTAACCCATCCCGGAGGCTGTTTGATCCAGCACATGATCAAAATTGCAAGAACTCCTCTCCTCAGGTCTCCTCCAGCTGCACGGCTGTTGAGAAGCTGTCATCTTTTCACGCCGTCTGCAGAGAAAGATCAAAGAGCCGAAGAGGCGGCTGGGGAGAAGAGGAAGAGAGAGAAAAAAAATTTCGGGGTGAACCAGAGGACGCAGTCTCAGCGACTAAACAAGATAACCCAGTTCTGGCGGGCGAGGATTCGAGGCAGCTCGCTCGCGTCCTCATAAACATATTCAATTAACACATCAAATGTCAAAGCCAAAAAAAAAAATGGCGGGTTTTGTGGGTTGAGGCGTCTCCCATCAGTCCTCCCAGATTGTCTTATCGCTTCTTACGATCAAATAATTATCCGGGGAGAGAATTTATAACGAGCTCAGCGTGCCAGAGATTTAACGACTCCTCAAAAAGGAGAGGAAAATGAAAAAAGGCAACCCCTTCTGTTCCAAGCGCCAAACTTCAATCGGAATTTATTCCGAGCTCTTTAACTTTTCCGCTGGAGCGCAAACCCATCATAAGCACATTCATTATTTTTTTACATTATTTATTTGTTATGTGTTATTATTTTGTAATTTTTGTTTCTAGAAGCGGAAAATTGACTCCATGGTACCGCGGGTGACCCCGTGACCGAATACTCAATTAGAGAGGCAGACGTTCGGATGATGTAAAGATGATGCGAGTGTTACTCATGCTGGTGTTACGCTGTATGAATTATTTCATATTTTCTGCTTCCTTTATATTCGTTCTATTCTTTTCCCACAATATATCCCCATGCCATGTTATTCGCTAACATACATAAATATTCTGTATACACTGTGTGATTTTCGTTTTACATAATATAATATTTGCACATGTGACTCACAGAACCAGATACTAAATGTGTGTGTGTGTGTGTGTGTGTGTGTGTGTGTGTGTGTGTGTGTGACTGTGTGTGATTTTTCCCATAAGGTAGCAATAATATACATGAAAATAACCAAAACTTTCCCACACAACAATGGATTATTCTGTAATTCTGCATCAGAAGTCATTTCTAATCATAAAGATTGTGTTTCAATATGTGACTGAAGCCAGTGTGTGAATCTTAAACTTCCGAATAAATCAAATAAAAGAGAAGAAGAGAAGTGGTTAAATAACTGTGAAAACTGTGGGAAGGATGGAGATGTTAAAACTGTGACAGATCACATGACTGCTTTATTAGCACAGTGTCATGCGATAACTTCTTTGGCCAGTAGAGGTCACTGTGGACATTTGATGGACATAAACCTGTTCCAGCATGACAGTGCTCCTTTGCATAAAGCCAGATGCATAAAGATATACTTTAAATGGGTTGAGTCTCCTGCTATAGAGCGATTTGGGACAAACGTTAACACTGACTGCACCTCTCACCTCCCCTACTTTAGTACCTGACTTTACCAAAACCCATGTATCTGAATGAGCACAAATCTCCACAAAATCTAGTGGAACACCTACCCAGAAGAGTGGAGGTTACACCAGACGAGGATTAAATGTGGAATGAGCTGTTCAGAAAAGCACGCAATCTTATGGTCAGGTGTCCACAAACTTCTAGTCTCATTATGGTGAATTTATGGAGCTTCATAAGGCACTATTATGTTATAAAAATGATTACAAAGCACTAAAAGAGCTGAATGCAGGTTTCATCAACAATAGAGTTGGCTTAACGATACGGTTCTACTTTCTGTGAAGGCTGTATGTGTAATACATATCACGCTATAAAGTGTTCATAAGGCATCTTTTATAAAAGGTCATACACCATTTATAATGCATACAATATAACACCAACATAGAATCGATCATTATAATTAGGATCTGTTTATACATTATAGATTGTGCTTATAACACATGGAAGCCATGACATTTTCAAGCTTGCTGATATAATGCATTATGAACACTTGGAGTGGGGTGCACTTATAATGGAGCATGATTAATAATAATGCATAATATGTGATATGTAATTAAAATTGTGTAACATGTAATGTACTTACATAAATGATTGTAACAGTATGTATTATATGCCTTATGAATGCATTATAACATGCTATGAAGACATGAATATGAGATAAATGTGTGCCATTGGATTGCATTTATTTGATTGATTTAACCTTTGATGAATAATTATTTGAGAAAATGATGATGATGATGATGATGATGGTCAGTTCGTTTAGCTCAGCACTATGTCGTGAGCAGACAGACAGCAAACACGATGAGTAATGGCCAAGAGACGACCGTCTCAGTGAAGTCCTTTAGCTCCGAGAGGTCAGAAGTTCACAGCTACCATTAAAGCAGGTCTTCAGGTGAACCCCCGTCAATTCCTCAGCCATATTGCGCTCGCGGTGTGCTCGGAGATTGATTCCCATTTTCTGGCTGCCTTAAGAACTTTTCCTATAAGGACTTTTGAGGATAAATCACTGAGGATAGAGCCGGTCTGATTTATAGGATTATAGCCTCTCCACATGTCTCTCCTACTGTACAAATGCACTCGTACCGCAATACACATCTGTCATGTCACATACAAGATCTCTGTCATGACAAAAAACAAATTACCTACGGCGAGATTCTGATGAATGAAAGCTCAATTTTTATCTCTGTGTGTGCGGTTCTGCTGTTCATAAAGTTTTTGGAGTTGGATTTGTAGATAAAATTTGTAAATAATGCTGAATTTACTGTAGAATAAAAAAAAAAGTACCAGCAGCAATAATAGTTCAAATAACACAGAATATCAATACATTATTAAAAGAATATAAAATAATATAATATAATATATATATATAATATGATATATGCTATTACTATAATTATTGTTATTTAAGGGTGCCAATAATTTCAGAACAAACCTTGCACATGGTTGCAAATATTAATTTCATTAAAAACTACATGGCATCTCCTTATGTGTGAACTCAAAACTCCCCCCAAAACATAATTTTTTTATAATTCGTGCTTATTATTTTCAAGGTGCCAAAAATTCTGGAGGTTTGATGTTTTGATAAAATACATTCAAATTGGAAAACAAATATTTTTCTATGTACAGGTTTAAAAAAAAATTGCAAAATTCTTTAAATCCTGAAGCCTATTGAAAAAAATATTATATAAAAGTAACATCATGGCATTATATTAAATGTTCATTCATACAGCCATAATGTGTTATAACACCTTTATAAAGATGACATACTCTAAGATCCAACAATGTGATCTAAAAAAAGTGTGCATCGGATACACGTTGAAATTTGTATCGCGATCCATAGTTTTGAACATGTTTGAGTCGGCAAAATAAAAGATTTATTTATTATATATAATTATTGTTAGCTGCGCTATACTTTTATTGTTTAGAAAGTAATCAATCATCTGTGACAAATATTCGATCTGTAGATCGATTTTTCGTCTCTCAGCAGCGCTGCTACGTGAATATGACGTATCACAACACTACGGAGGCCGAGGCGTGTCCTGAGAGTCACAGAGAATACAGATTAACATGGCAGAGGTAAAGCTGTAACTTCCTGCACACACAA
Source organism: Silurus asotus (assembly GCA_024362625.1). Classification (NCBI taxonomy): domain Eukaryota; kingdom Metazoa; phylum Chordata; class Actinopteri; order Siluriformes; family Siluridae; genus Silurus; species Silurus asotus. The sequence goes on along the minus strand of MU551607.1, from coordinate 1,484,506 downwards.
CAGGAAAAGAACGTCTGGATTTTTTAGGTTTTACTGCAGAAATCAGAAGGCGCTTATTGATAGCTTGCTGTTTGTGTGAATCGAATAAATCAAAGCGAACTATCTGTACCATATTGAATTGCATTGCATCATATTTTTTTGAATCCTATTTGTTGAATCACATGGGGTAGAATCAAAATGGAAATCGGATTGCACCGCATCGAAATAGGCGTAAATCGCATCGTATCACATATGTATCTTTGATGTATTGTATTGTTGGCTATGCATCGAGATGCGAATCGTATCACCCTCACTGATGGACCTGCACATCCCTGGCCATATTGGGAAGTTTAAAAACTTTTCCATACAGTATATTTTTTATGGCATGCTCACACAGCTTTAATGAAAGTTGGAATAATGTCATATTACAGTGTCAAATATAATATATTTCAGTCCCTAGAACCTCTTTGATGTAATTTTATGAATCATTTTAAGACTCGGGTGTGCACAAACTTTCATCCATTATAATGTATAAATGCTTGTGTCCCATGTTTACTATTAAACCCATAATGATATCGGTGATTTTTTTATGATGTCCATTTTTTATTATTTCCTCATCAGGAAGATAAAAAACAGGGGCAAAAAGAGCACCCTGGACTCCTAAAATAGGTTTCACAGACGGAGGCTAAATGAACACCAGACATTAAAATGGCTACAGTCACACCTCAGCCTGCGCATCTCAGTTTTCCGCTGCTGAGATTATTGATTTGTTTAGTATCTCCAACTCAAGCTAGAAACTGTTGTTATATGCTGTTACAGAACAGATGTTATTTACCCACTGCAAATTCTGACAGGAAACAGGAAAGGAAACAGGCCGGAACGGATGGAGGCGCCGCTCTCTTCTGATTGCACTCTGATCACACGGTAAACTCGTGCAAAGCAGACAACTACAGCTGAATCTCTCGACTGATATAGATTATATTTTACGCAGTAACACGCAAACTTTTATTGAAGATCCTTATGCTACACAAAATATGCTGTATGAACAAGTTTGTGGACACCTGACCATAAGATTGGTATGTGCTTCTTTCTGAACATCCCATTCCACATTTAGTCTCAATTTGCATTCATTAAATCCTCCACGCTTCTGGTAAGATGTTCCACTAGATTTTGTGGAGATTTGTTAGTAAAGTCAGGTGCTGATGTAGGTGAGGAAGTGAGGAGGCCTGAACTTCATGGAGCTGGATTTGTGCCCAGAGGCATCATCATGCTGGAACAGGTTTGGGTCTCGAAGTTGTGAAGGGAAAATTTCCTATACAATTGTGCGGCTCCAACTTATGGGTTTGGAAAAGTCAGATGTTTCCATAATTGTGGCAAAATAATGTTTCTCGTATTGATTGTGGAAGAGAATTCCAGAGAAGGTACAGTGAGGGAAACAGATGAGGAAGATCTGAGAGTGCGCTTTAAGAATCTTGTAATTTATTCGATATTTAACAGAAAGCCGTTGTAGATGATAAAGAACAGGGGAGATCTGCTCAATAGAGGAGCTTCTAGTAGTTCTGGACCAATTTAAGTTTATGAAGGAGTTTGTGAGGAAACCCAAGCTAAAGAGAGTCACAATGATCAATGCGTGAGGTAACAAGAGCATGTACAGGAATAGCTGTGGAATTTGATGAGGAACGGATGAAGACGGCTGATTGTACATGGTTATTAGAGTTTAAAATGAGTAATCAGTATTTTAATCATATATTTAAAGTATTGCTCTTTTTTCAAGGCATTTTAAATTCTGTGATTGTTACAGTGTTACAGTGCATTTATAAGGTGTTATAACTAATGGTATCAATACTAAAGATGAATAACTACTAACAATGAGCTATGACAAAGTTTATTAACCATGTACAGGCGGTCCCTCAGGTACAATGGTTCGATTTATGATTTATGACTAGATAGATAGATAGATAGATAGATAGATAGATAGATAGATAGATAGATAGATAGATAGATAGATAGATAGATAAATAGATAGATAGATAGTATATGACAGAAAGATAGATAGATAGTATATGACAGAAAGAAAGATAGATAGATAGATAGATAGATAGATAGATAGACAGATAGATAGATAGATAGATAGATAGATAGATAGATAGATAGATAGATAGATAGATAGATAGAATGCTTTATTCTGAATAATAATATGCACATGAATATTACATATGACCCTCTACCCAGTGGAGAACTTGAACTAGGAGACCTGAACCTGTTCCAGCATGACGATGCTCCTGTGCATGAAACCAGCTCTATGCAGACCTGTTTAACATGCGTTGCAGTGGAAGATCTCCTGCTATAGAGCTCAAACCCTGTTGAAAACCTTTGGAATAAATGAGCACAAATCTTTACAAGCACATTCCAAAATCTAGTGGAACATCTTCCCAGAAGAGTGAAGGTTACTGTAACAGCAAATGGGGACTACATTTGGAATGGGATGTTCAAAAAGCAAGTAATTGTATAGTAAGTTGTATATAAAATAAGTCTGTCTGTCTGTCTGTCTGTCTGTCTGTCTGTCTGTCTGTCTGTCTGTCTATCTATCTATCTATCTATCTATCTATCTATCTATCTATCTATGTCATATACTATCTATCTATCATCATCATCATCAATAAAATAAAAACATTGTAATTTCTTTTCACGCATTTATTGTTAGGTTCTAAGGTTATTATTTTTTTTAAATATCTGATAAAGCTATACAACATGCATTCCACAGCTAGAATTTGGAGTTTCCATCCTCTTTTTTCCCCTAGGATATCTGTTTTCTCAGTGTGCCCAATGTTGTTTTCATTAATCATAGAGTCCGGGGAGAGAAAGCCCACCTGCCTGCTGCAGCATTTATCTGTTGCTAATTTCCTGGATATCTGCCCGTTACACCATGATCACGATCGCCAACAGGTGTAAACAAACGCAGCCCAAGGACTTTGCTCATTCCTGACTCCGAGTTCACGTATTTACTGCTACAGCAGCACTGTGTCGTTTTTATCAAATAAATCTTTTCTTTTCTTCAAATTTCTTTTCTTTTGTTTTCGGTTGTTTTCTTTAAACAATTTTACTTCTTACATTCTCTGTTCTCTCATACACCCCTTTCTCTTTCTGTCTTAAAACAAGACGTGTGTGTGTGTGTGTGTGTGTGTGTGTGTGTGTGTGTGTGTGTGTGTGTGTGTGTGTGTGTGTGTGTGTGTGTGTGTGTGTGTGTGTAGAGTGAAATAACTCACAGCGAGACCTCAGTGAAGCCGAGGACTTTTCCACTGGCACAGCAGTCCAACACAGCGGCACGCAGCTGCAGCCAAACCTCACAGCTGACAGATGGATTGGACTGGATGCAGTTACATGCACACACTCGAGCCAGATCTGTGGATCAACACACACTTTCACAGTTACACACAAATAATGTGGGGTTGTGACTGAAACACGGCATTTACCATTACTATTTACTGTGGTTTGCTTTTCATATCTTTTAGATGAAAACCACATACTTGATACTACATTATATACTGTCAAGAATCCTGTATTATATACACTTACATTTTATAACAGTTATTATCCAGAGCGACATTTACAGCTGTGCAGTTAAGGGTTAAGAGCCTAATTTAATGACCCAGTGGTGGCAGCTTGGCTTGGTTTGGTGGTGCTGGGATTTGAACTCACGACCTTCTGTTCCAAAGTACATTTCCAATATAGTAACACAGTGGTCAGAACTTTGCCATAAATCCTATATTATATACTGCAGGCAGATGCAAACACGCCAAAGGTTTTATCACGCAGACAGAATACAAAATCGGCATATATAAACCGTGCCCCAGGTTTTTTTTAAGAATTGCATTTGCCTCATTAGTTTGGCTGATTTTCCCGGTCTCTCGCGGAGACCACGATAAACCAAAAAACGTATAGAGAATTGTTTTTATGGAGTTTTACGTTGAAATAATAACATTTACGAATTAAAATATAATTATTAATTATAAAATGAAGTAAAATGTTAATACAGTACAGGGAGTGCATAATTAATATTCAGCTTTGATATTAATGAGTTTTTTGTGTTCATTGAGAACATGGTTGTTGTTCAAATTAAATCCTCAAATAAAATTAATCCTCAAAAATACAACTTGCCTAATAATTCTGCACTCCCTGTACAGTACAGAAAGTAAAGAATGCATGTATATGATGCGTATCTTTAACCCCGCCTCTTTTTTGACATCATAGGACACTTCGACCAATAAAGAAGCAGAGAAACAATGCATAGGCTTCAAAGAACTTATGCTGTACAGTACATGTACGCACTAGTACTGAACTGTATTTCTACCAATTTATACAAAATTCATCTCGGTATATTCTTGCAAATGTTTTCTGTTTAAAGTGTGTGGGAGGAGGAGTTACGGCTTAAACGATAAATAAAAAAGCACTTTTGGGGTGTGGTTTGTTTATTGCAGGGGATTGTTGTATGTCAAGGTTCCAGCCAAGGGTTCCAGACCAGTCAGCCAAGGAGGGGAAACTAAAGCGGTGTCTAAAATTGCTCACTCGTTCAAAAACCACTATACAGTGCATTGCAATGATTTACTATATGAGTAAAAAAAAATGATAATTGATCGAGAAAATTCAGAAATTGACATTGGTATTGTGCGTCAGAGACAATAAGTGGTTGTGGACTTTTTGTGGTGTATTATAAAACAGGAAAAAATGAAAGGCTGGCTAATTTGTTAATTCTGGTTTTGGCTAAATTAATTTATCTGATGAGAATTTTTATTTGCAGCATATGCAAATAGTCATATGCTGAGTCTACATTCGAATGTAAACTTGAGATCAGAGTGCACTGAAGGTATATACAAGTGAACGAAAGTAAAAAAAAATTGGCTCAGAACACGGATGCCACAACAAAATGGCCGACACGCCATATAGGACACAGAGAGAGTCTTTAATAAGACAAAACCTATTCAAAGTCTTTTATACAATGAGTTAATATGGACCTCCAAATAAAACGACACCGCATTCGCAAGTCACATCACTTTACGCTTTAATTTTGTTGACCTTCAGCTCGATTGTGATTGTCTTAGCTGCACAAACCCACACGCATTTACACAGACTCTTAATTTATTCTAACCCCCCCCTCAACAACACTGCAGCCTAATTGCCTTTGACAGCTTCGCCAACTTGAATCTAAACAGCTTTTCCCAGCACTGCGTTTTTTTTTCCCTACTCCTCTTCTGTACAATTCTAATTAGGCCTAATCAGCCCAAGTGATATTTATCGATTCCACCATCTTCTGTTTGAAGGAGACTTTACCTCCACACCCTCTTGTGCTGCCAGCTAGGCTAACATTTACCCAAAGCCTCGTATTACTTTAGCATCGGTAAAGTAATTAAGATTGATGCAGGTAAGTCTTTGTTTAGTTCAAACGCAATGCGCTGATAAAACAAGAAACGAGCAGAGAAAGTAATTAATCTGCACGAATGAGACGAAGTTTGAGGTTTTAAATCGGTTATAATAAGCACCATTAAGAAGTCACACAATGGAGACAGAGTGCCCTTTTTTGTTCTAATTCTTGGTTACCGTGCCATATTTCCTGGCTGTTAACAAGCAAGTGGATTGTTTTGGACCTTCGTGGAACAGAGTGCAACAGCACCACAGGTAGGGATCAAGTGGGAAACTTCTCGGCCCAAAGAAATGACACTAGCTCTTCGATTGCATCGAAAAAAAGTGCCTTATTTTTGTCACATGCACTTCAAAACACAGTAAAATGCTTTTTACGAGTATCCTGTAATGTTAGAAACTGAGTTCAGAGCTCAGGATGATACAGTGCAGCTGTAGCACGGATTGTTAGAGCCTTGCTCAAGAGCCCCACGAGTGGCAGCTTGGCAATTCCTGGGCTTGAACCCCCGACCTTCCAATCCGAGCCTTAACCACTGCGCTGCCACCAGTATTATTGTGGAGATTTTATCATGATTTTCAATGTATTTATTATGCTTCGTAAATTAGTTTATTATTTTATAGACAAATGATCATTACTTTAAAAAATATATGAATATATGAATGAATAAATATAAGTATATAATTAATCAATTATAAATAATAAATATAGCGCTCTCCGTGCAGTGCGCAGTGTCGGGTGTAAAAGCACGTTGCATCAGTGATTCGCCCCTAGAGGCCGCTCTCCTAATGACAGCGGACCGGAAGCCGGAAATTGTACGGTATGGTATCGGTTCCTTTGGCAACTATTATTAACTAAAGGAAATGTTTACCTTTATTATAAAATACAGACATGATATAAGAATATAGAAATGATATAGTAGGAGGTGTGTAGTTCAGTGGTTACGGCATTGGCCTTTTGGATTCGAAGATCTTGGCTTCAAATCCCAGCCACACCAAGCAGCCACATCCTTTAACCCCTGAGCAATACCCTTAACCCCATTGCTGCTTAGTTTTAGTGTGTTTTTGTCTTGTCTTGTCTGTTTTGTCTTGTATATTCCAAGCTGAATGTATAGTTATTTATGTCTGTACTTTGAGAGTCACTAACAGCTGGAACCAAATTCCTTGTGTGTGCCAGCACACTTGGCTAATAAACCTAATAAAAAATTCTGATTCTGATAAGGGTGTCTGCCAAATCCCAAAAATGGAACTAAGTGTAAAACATATTTAAAATATGTATCTGGCATTGTTGAGAGGGCTATTCCAAATGTGGGGGTGCCCTTAACCAGCTGCACTTACACTAATCTTATTGATGCAGCTAAGCACTTGAGGGGTTTAGAGGCTTGTTTAGGGAAACTTGGAAATGGTATTTGAACTCATGACCTTTCAATCAGCAATCCATTATCTTAACCACTGAGCTACCACTTCTGCATGTTGACTGCAAAGAAAGTATACACTTTAGATAAATGTTGGTACAATGAACTTAAATAGACCGTTCTGTGAGTCTTTACCAGGGCTTTTTTAAAATCATTATTTTGAAACCCCAAAGGATAGTTTTAGAACAATTTCTAGCATTAGCATCAGTAATAATTTACCGGAATGCTAAAATCATCGATCGGTTCAAGTTGCATGGCTTCACTTGTGCTCCCAGGCGTTTCTATTAGTACATGGATTTTTTGTATTATGTATATAAATGCGTGGTAACCCATCCTGTGCTCATTTGATACGCATTTCACATCCTAAACCCTTCAGAACTTCATCCTTACACAATATGAGCCTGTCGAAATAGCACTTGATTGACGTGCCCCCTCTTTGCCCTGTAGATCTTTGGGAGTTTGGAGCGTTGGGTTGCATGTTCAGCTCAGCGCTCAGAGCAGGGTTTTCCCACTTGACCAGCAGCCCACCCTTTGATCAAAGGCACAGCCGCTAGGCAAGCCGCCAGCGGCAGAGTTTACTCCGTACCCTGTTTTCTCTCCCTCACTCTCCTCGGTTAGGTAAATAAACCAGTGGTTGATAAAACCTTGTAGTGATCCAGCATTGATATCATACCACTTATTCAGTGCAGGGATGGACTGCCTTCTGCCATCATTTTCCTTTACTTAGCATCCAAATGGAGAACTCCAGTGACCTCCTCTTGGCTCGTAAAGAGAGACTGACAGGAAAAGACACAGGGAGAGTGAGAGTAGTTGTCGCTCAGGGTCTTGTCAGAGTTAGAAGATGTCCCACTGAGATAATAAGTACTTTTCGGTGCCTCTTCAGCTACTTGTGCCTGTATGTTTGCTGCTAACCTCATCTAGACCACGGGATGGGTTTTTGAATATCTCTATGATAAGAAAACATGAACTGGGACAAAAGGACAGATGGAATGGGTAATGTTTGGGTGAGGAGCTCAGAACTGTCCTGAATCCCTTTCACAGTGCTTGATTTGATACTCAAGACATTCACTTAAACTTTATTAATGTTTAAGTTTTCTCCTCTAATATTCGCTCATTGGTTGTTGCTAATCCAATATTTTATTTATGCCATATTTGTCTTAGGTATTTTTTGCTGTAACAGATATACATAGGAATTCATAATCATGCTGGAATCCTCTAGTATGTATTTCTATTTATGTGTATGATGCTGTTGATGCTGACGTAAAGATAATTTCAGAATAAAATAATATTCTGGAACAAGGCCAGCTTTTGTCAGAAATATGTATATTTGTATTCAGAAATATTTGGCTTCTTTGTTTACTGGGGAATTTCTCTGTGACAGAAAGCAGCATTCTTTGGAAACAATTTTGATTCACCCTGCGCTGCTGTAAAATGTGAATATGCCTCTGGAAAGAATAAAGTGATCTATCGATCTACCATACGATACAATCCTCCCGGTGCTAAAAGGCATTAGAAGGATGACTCAGGATTACACAAAACTCATAACACAAACATGGCCAGAAAACATATTGTAATTACTTTAAACTCACTTTGGAGAACGTTTAAAATTACGCAAGCAGGTTTTCGAAAATGAGATTTCGAAAAAAGATTGTTGCATGTGTTTTAACAGAAATTACCTCAGATTAGCATGAATGGCAAAATAAATTACCTTAAATCAGTAAGCAAATACTAATATACCTCAGACACTAGGTGCTAGCAAGCCTAGTATGATCCAGGCCCTCAAAGTAGTTAGTATATGCTAAAAATATGCAAAAGACCTCAGATTATTTAGTCGAATCAAGTTAAGTCAAGTCAAGTCAAGTCAAGTCAAGTCAAGTCAAGTCAAGTCAAGTTTATTTCTATAGCGCTTTTCACAACAGACATTGTCTCAAAGCAGCTTTACAGAAATCAACAGTCAAGCACATGCTAACAGAAATAAATTCAGAATATTGAGTGAATGCTAAAATACATTCCAAAGGCTAACATACCCCAGACAGTGGGAATAAACAAAAATAACCTCAGAATTAGCAAAGGATAACGTGCCTGATACAGTAGAATGTTAAAGAAGCACAATCAGATCCAATTGCCTTAAATTCAGTTGACCTTCAAATGACCTCATAACATCAGAAAATTATGCTAAAATGATAACTCATAAGTATGGCTGCCAGCAATAATGCACAGGTGGGAATATAATGCAAGTGTGCAAGCAAGTTTAGGATGAGAATGTTTATTAAAAAAAAAAACAGGCACAAATTCAATACGGCAGGCAAAACCTTGGAACGGTTAAAGAATGGGTGATTAGTTAAACAATGCAAAAGTGTGCTAGGCAGAAACAGGAACGAGAAAACCGAAACAAGACCAAGAACACACCTGAGACCTTGGACATATAAACGACTTGGTAATTGACTTAACCGGACAAGTTTCTCCATAAAAATATAGTTAGGGGAATGTTTTCCAACACTATTATACATAGATAAATAGACAGATCAATTACCTTATTCATTCCAGAGGCAAACTCACAATTTCTTTCTACACATCACATCTGTATAATCATTTTTAACCTATTTTCTCTGCACAATGTACCTCCCCATTAATGCTAATTGCATTTTGTTGGCTATGTACTTGTACTCTGCACACTGGCGTTCTAATCTAATCTAATCTAATCTAATCTAATCTAATCTAATCTAATCTAATCTAATTACCTGCCAATCTCTTCGCTGAACCACACCACTTAAGGCCTGATACTAAAGTATATATTTCAGATTAGCTAGACATGCTAATTTACCTCAGACTAGATAACGGAAATGAGCTGTTATGAGAATGCTAAAATAAATTATCTCAGATTAACTAGTGAAGATTTGACATGAAGCTACAGTAGATACTACTTCTGATCACCTCGAACTATTATTAAAGAATGTTTGTAATAGCACATGGTCATTTTTATCATTTTCTTGTCTTCACATCGAACCCGTGGAGAACATTTTACCTCACAGTCTGTTATGGAATCCAGGGAAGATTTTATTGGATCATTTGGATCTTGAACCAAAAAAACTGAATGTTTTCTCAGTATAAAGTTTCAGGCCGATTTAAAACCAACATTCAGAGCTTGGGAATGTTCAGTCACATCAAAAAAACAAAAAAAAATTTATCTGGAGAAAATGGCAAGATGACTTTGAGCTAAAAATTTAAATATAATAAGATAATATTCATCAACTCTCTGTCAAAATCCTTTAAAATAAAGCCAATATTTGTAAAAGCTTTAGAAACTTATTAAAGATGAACGTAAATCGCAGAAGCCTTAAAGTAAAATCTTTTCATGCCGGCAGTTCCCAAAGCTGTCACGTTTTTCACAACTTCTTAAAATACTTATAACAAATATTCTTGAGCAAAAAAACAGTTTGCGTTACAAACAGGTTTAGACTTTCATTCTTCATCAAACGAAAGAGGAAAAAAAAAAAACTTTCTCTATCGACCGCACCGTCCTTGCTTCCATTTACACATAAGAGCACTAGATGTTGTGATGTAGACGGGCACCTTGAAAAGTCTTCGTTAATTGTTGAAGAGCGGGCCGTTTTTCCCTGCTCTCGGCAGTACAATGAGGATTAGCGCCATAATTTTCACTTCAAACAATTGACCTCTGACTCCAGCTCAAACCAAGCAGGGATCTGGAGATTCTTTTTATTATGACACCGAATAAACTACAGTCCAAACCCTCCAGAGCCCAATCCATAAGCATGTCTTTGAAAACACCGGCACTTTCTTTTCATGACCCCCACGTCCATAAAAAGCTTTCAATACCCACAAAGCTGGATGAGAAAGTTGGAATCACACATAGGGTTGATTTTTTCTTTATCCACACCAAAATTAAATATATAAAACTTCAATTAAAAACTCTAAGCTTATTAATTTTTTCAAATATCTGTTACGATTAGCATCAGTGACGAGTCAGGCTAGAGCAAAGATGACGTAAATTACCTCAAATGAGTTATTGAACTATAAATGACCCCTCACACTATGTTGTTTATGCTAACAGATATTACCTCAGGTTAGCTATAGGATGATACATCTGCCCAGATTAGGTGGCACATGACATAACAGTAATTAAGAATAATTTAGAATAATGGGTAAAATCTGACATTGGAATAGGTCTGATTATAAAGACTATATATCACTTGCTAGCACTAACTATAGCTTGCAAATCTACATAACCCGAGTTTAGGTGGCACAGGGTAACAGAAATGACGTCAGAATATAGAGGGGAATGCGCAAATTAATGACTTCATTTTAGTTATCAAATGATGTCAGAAATCACTTTAGAATAGTTAGAGAATGCTAAAGTAAATAACCTCAGATTAGTTTCCAAATGCCAATAAACCTAATACAGTAAGACATGAGACTTTGCCTTAGAACAGAAAGTAAATGGTAAAATAAATGACCTTATATTAGTTAACAAATGCTGAAATCCCTCAGAGTTATATGATAAAATAGTGTACATTTCCTTAAATTAGAAATGCTAACATACCACAGACCTGCTCAAAATGTAAACATACCTCAGAGAGTAGGACCTAAAAGAAATGACCTCAGAATATTGAGTACATGTTATTAATTAAATAAAATAATATACTTTATTAAGATAATGCTCAAATGACCTCAGGTCTTTTAGAAAAATCCAACATACCTAATACAGTAGATTCTACTGAGTAGAACGTAACAGAAATGACCTCATACTGTAATACTGAGTAAATACTAAGTTATTTAATTTAGATACCAAATGCTAACTCCATCAGATAGTAGGTCCTAATCAATCAAATCAAAAATCAAAATCAGGAATTACCTCAGAATAGTAATTGAATGCTAAAATAGTGTAACTTTCCCAAGATTGCTTAGCAAATGCTAACATACCACAGACAGAGGTCCTTAAAAATTACTTCAAGTTAAAAAAGGAGTTCTATGATAATGTAAATTACCTCAGATTAGCTAAAAATGTTAATATACCTCAGAAAGTAGGTCCTAAAAGAAACTACTTCAGAATATTGAGTAAATACAAGGAATTAAATAAAAAGATACTGTCAGCTACCTCAAATTTGTACCACAGACAACACAAGTATTGAAATGACCTCAGAATTGTGAAATAATGCTAAATCTAAATCCCCTAAGGTCTACCTCAAAACAATCTAGCCAAATTGACCTCAGATGAGTTAACAAATAATACAACAGGTTAGTTAGCAAAGGCTAATTTACTTTATAATCTATCTATTTATCTATCAAATAAAGCCAATCTCAAAACCTAAACATAAATTACCTCAGATTAAGCAAATTAGGTAATCGTTAGCAAATGATACAACAGGCTAGTTAAAAACGTGAAATTACTTCAGAGCAATGAGCAATACCTATCTATCTATCTATCTATCTATCTATCTATCTATCTATCTATCTATCTATCTATCTATCTATCTATCTATCTGTCTGTCTGTCTGTCTGTCCGTTCGTCACTCCCTCCTAGGGCCTCAAAAACATCTACCCTTAATTACCTCGGATGACTTAGCAAATTATACAACAGGCAAGTAGGCAAATTACTTCACTGCAATTAGCAAATGCAATCAAATTACCTCTGACTGACTAGCACATGCCATCAAATCAATCAAATCAAATCAAATCAAATTTTATAGCATTAATACTATATGTACGACAAAACCCAGACCATTTGGTCTGGTTTTATTTCCAGAACAATAAAATATTTAGCCCCTTTTTTCGTAGCTCTTCAAAATAGAATGTTATTATTTATCTTTTCCTGACCTTGTGGAAAACCATATACCTTCTAAACCCTTTTATTCTGAATCTGAAATGCCACCAGCATCAGCTCTGCATCTTCTTCGCCGGATTGCAGGCGTGAACTCGTTTTAAGAAATCACACTCCTCAATCCTATGTGTAATGTTACGATTTTTTTTGTCAGCTGTCTGTCTGCCTTGTTAATGATAATAACAGGGTTTAAAGTACTCATTCAATCAGAAGAGACAGGGACGATGGTGCGGTCCCCCGGTGGAGCGTCCACAGCTGCGTGTCGGCGTCCAGCTGCTTCAGGTGCTACAGCAATCCTGATTCATTCTCCTTATCACTGTAGGGCGGATCCACCTCTCTCGGAGACAATCAGAATCTTCTAATTAACTCGTTAAAAGTTTTACATCTAAAACGATGCGTGTCAAATGTGACGTGGAATGAGTGGACGGAGAAGTTCCCACATCGACTGAGGGGAAGAGTGTCTTACTTTTTACTATTGCTTGTGCTCATCCTAGTGAAGATTACATATACATGTTACATACACATGTTACATATACATATTACATATACATATTGTACATGTACCGTATTTTCCGGATTATAAGCCGCTACTTTTTTCCCACGCTTTGAACTCCGCGGCTTAAACAACGAAGCGGCTAATTTATGGATTTTTCCGGGGTTTTTCCCGGTTTCACAAACTTCAAGACAAAAAACTGAGCCCCATAACATTAGACCAATGAAATTGCCGAATGGGTTCAGGTGAACCAATGAAATTCTTTATATCAAATGTACTATAAATATAATTACAGATGAATACAGATGTATTAAGAACATGCTATACAGATGCCTATTACTATACACAGAGAATTATTATTACTGATTTATAAAAAAATAAAAATACTGTATACTATTTTACATGTAGGTATTGTTGAAAATTATTATTATTATTCGATTTGCTTTGTGATGTCATTTGGAACTCCTAAATAATTACGGTGAGATGTTAGCTTAGCATCTCGAGCATAGCTAGTATCTTACTTTTGTGTCAATCAGTAAGTTTTCATCCATAGCAAAAAACGTTTTAGGATAAAAAAACTTTAAGAACTCCGTTTTTTCCACATAAAACAAAGCGATTTATGACGAAATTCCCAAATGTTCAAAATCACATTAAAAGCAGATACAATTCCATCACCATTTCTTTCTAGACAGCTTGATTTTAATGTTAATTTATTCTGACATGTTATCATCTCTCATGTCTCCAAATACTCCAGGGAGAAAATAAGTTACTTTTTTCAAACATATTTATAAAAAAGGGTGAGTGGAGAAGGTAAAAATACGGCGCTTTCGCTCGGAAGAAGCGCCGAGTGGGAGGAAAGCAGAGAGATGATCTAATTACAGACTCAGATGTATTTGGGAAGAATAGGATGAGGACTAATAAGCTGTCAACTTAGAAGTCTACTGTTGCTTTTTTCAAATAACGAGTTCCCTCAGATGCGCTGGAGAAGAATCAGCGGAACAAGACGAGGTCATTATGTGATGGACAACACTCTCTAAACACTTTATTGATATGACGAAGCTTTTTGGAATATTTTCAGAGATTTGCTTTTATAAACCGGTCGAAAATCGGTTGCGTTTACGTTTTGTTTCAAAGGGAAATGTGAAAAAGGGCAAATTTAAAAATAAAACAGCTTTGAACATTTTTATCTCTCATGACGTGCATGGAAAATAGTTAATATTATAGTTTTTTTTATTAAATAATTTCAAAAATTAAACCATATTAAACCAACCAACCCATATTAGGCAATAAAACTCAACTAAATTCTTAAAAACCAAACCATTGAATTGATTGATTTAGAAATCCAATTTTCTCAAAATCAATTAATATTTTTTTATTGGAAAAATTGGACAAGGATTTTTAGGAATTATACATTTTATTTATAAATTGCAGCATGTCAAACACCTGACATTTTTTTTCCAATGTATATGGATCAGCTCTTTATTCGAAAAACATCAAAGTCTATACACGCCGTCTACAGTAAATTATTCAGTGGTTCAGATTTAACATTTTTGCTGCTTATTTAACACCCCATTCCACATTTATTCCCTATTTGCTGTTAAATAACCTCCACTCTTCCGGGAAGCTTTGTGCTTATTCAGCCACAAGGGTGTTAGTAAAGTCAGGTACTGAAGTAGGGGAGGTGAGGAGGTCTGGGGGGCAGCCACCGTTCACATTCCTCCTAGAGGTGTTCAGTAGGGTTGAGGTCAGAGCTCTATAGTAGGTCACTGAGCATATCTTCATGGATCTGGCTTCATGCACAGGGGCATTGTCATGCTGGAACAGGTTTGGATCTCCTAATTCAAGTGGAGGGAAAATTTCATGGCACTGCCCCCTGTGTGGGACACACAGTCAGATGTCCCAGTACTTTTGTCCATTTAGTGTATATTGGCTAAACCTCATGCTCTTACTTTAAGCTGGATTAAAGGTAAGAAAACTATTCTAAAAATTATTGTTTTGTATTGTTTACTTGAGCTGATTGCAAAGCAAAGTAAATGCATTGATTTCTAGTATAATGTTGCACATGCGTCCACAGATTTTAAAACTGATTTTATCTTAAAGGGTTACTAAATGTTTCAAAAGATCAAGATTTTCTTGGTTCAGATCTATTTCTTAAAAAAATAAAAAATAAAAAAAAACGATCTGTCCTGCTTAAGATCAATATGAAACCCTATCTGTGTCTACACTTGCAAAATATTGTAGTATAATACTTAATTCCAAACATTCATAGGAATAACCATGAGATCATCTCCATTAGGTCAGGATTTAGTTCTCCTCGCAGTACTAGGACAGCACTGTTTGAGGTATTAAATTACCATCTACTGGAAACCATTCAGGGTTGTTTCTCCTTACTTGTGTTAAATTACCTTAAATGAAGATTTAAATCAAAGTGTTCTTCTAGATAGACTAAAAATGTTCTTCTTCTTCTTTCGGCTGCTCCCATTAGGGGTCGCCACAGCGGAGATCCCTCTCCATACCACACTGTCCTCTAAATCTGCCTCTTTCATACCAGCTACCTGCATGTCTTCCCTCACCACATCCATAAACCTCCTCCTTGGCCTTCCTCTTTTCCTCCTTCCGGGTAGCTTCATTCTCAGCATTCTCCTACTGATATAAGCCATGTCCCTCCTTTGCACATGTCCAAACCATCTCAATCTCACCTCCCTCACCTTGTCACCAAAACGTCCAACATGCGCTGTCCCACTAATAAACTCATTTCAAATCTTGTCCATCCTTGTCACTCCCAACAAAAACCTTAGCATCTTCAGCTCTGCTACCTCCTGTCTTTTACTTAATGCCACTGTCTCTAATCCATACAACATCTCAGGGTTTTACCACAGTCCTATACCCTTTCCCTTTCATTCTTGCAGATACTCTTCTATCACAAATCACTCCTGTCACTGTTTTCCACCCACTCCACCCTGCCTGCACTCTTTTCTTCACTTCTCTAACACACTCACCATTACTTTGCACTGTTGACTCCAGGTACCTGAACTCCACCCCCTTCTCCACCTCTTCTCCCTGCAACTGCACCACTTCACTGTTCTCCCTCTCATTCACACACATGTACTCTGTCTTACTCCTACTGACTTTCATTCCCCTTCTTTCCAGCGTGTACCTCCACCTTTCCAGGCTCCTTTCCATACATGTCCTGCACCACCCTCACATACTTTTCAGACACAGATAGACTAAAAATATGGTTAGTTATTAGAATAATGCTTGCCTGGGCCTGAGCTTAGGTCCTATTTGACTGATCATAAATAGGTAACATTTGGTCTTCCACAGGGTTCTATTTTAGGCCCACTGTTTTTTTTCTTAATCATGCTACAGGGGGTGTCCCTGACTAAAGATTTATAATATTTTAATCAGAATTGTCAAGTCTTGCCTAAAGTCGACTGATAGTCCAATCATGTGTGTGTCAGGTCTTGGAAGACGGTGATGACAACCAGGCAGTCGAATATTAATAGGTCAAATATTAACTAATTGCGTAAAAAATGACAGATGTAAAATGTAAATAAAAATTTTAAATCTGACACTGAGCACCCCGATATAAGAAAAATTGTATGATCCCTGTTTCATAAAACCTCGGCGAAGATTCGACTGTGAGATTGATTAGTCGAATCAGGCTTCCCCTATGGAAACATTGAATCTTTGATTATTTGTGGTTACCTCTAGTATGTTTGTGTACAATGATTCATAAACATGCAATAAGTTTCCACTGTTATACTGCTGACAAACCTTTGTATGCTTCAGCAAAGCCAGATGAGAGACACCAGCTTCATAAAGTTGAAAAGTAAATACTTTTACTAGGAGCATCATCTTGTCAAAATCCTTATTAGAGCCAGAAGATATAACCACGTCTCTCTTTTACCACACTGTATCTACCTTTAGTAAAATTGTGCACGGATAATAAAATACTACTAATGACTTATAAAAGATGAATGTTCTGCTCCACAGTAGCTGAAACATGATCAAAAGGTGCAGGCTCCTTGCTGGTACCTAGAACAATGATTGCTACAGCGGGTGTCAGAGCTTTTTTGTATAAAGACTCCACAGTTATGTAAGAGTCTTCTAATTAGCGTTTGCAATTCAGGCACTGTCTTGAACTAATTTAAGATGAAAATCTGTTTGTTTAGGCAAGTCTTTGTATTAATACTATTCTCGTTTGGTAAAAAGGTTCAGTAGTGATTAATTCAGGAGCTACTCATTATAAGAAGAAACCCCTACTCGATTTATGCAGACAAGCTTGAGCTCTGTGGAAAGTACACATTAAAAAGTATTACTACTTATTGGCAAAGGAGAATCATCACCAGGTCCTGAACAGAAGCAATGGGAAAATACACTTACATCAGCTTTCATAAAAATAACACACAAACCATACACCCGACTGCAAAACACACAGAAAGGGAAGGAAAAAACTCTTCCTGGATGACTTTCCATTCCACAGGCACTAAAGGCTCAAAGATTAGTTTTCATAAGGACGTGAATGATGTAAATTATGCAAATCGAGTGATTTTACCTGAAAGTTCACCACATGTTAACCTAATTAAACACTTATGGACTTTGGATTTCTGTTTCAGATGGTTCTTTAGTTATCAAGACAGTGACTTTGCCAAAAGTTTTTGGAAGAATGGTGTTTTTTCGGTCCATTTCCAGAGCTTGAAGCCGTTCTGGTGTTTTCTGTTGGGCCAATCCCTTACTGACACGCTTAATGCTGTTTTCTTTCTTTCCTTTTTAATCCACCTGTCGGTATAAATTCAATTCTTTGTATAGGTCCTTTCATCCTCAAAATGAGACCCTTTTCATTTCAGGCGCTGAACTGACAACACTCATTCGAACCCAAGCGAGAATCAGATTCTCCATTCGAGGATGAAAGCTGTTTTGAAAGCTTTGGGGAGAAAATTTTAATCGGACTGCAAACCAGTAGGATGGCACCCGATATGTTCCTTATTACTCTGCAGATATTTGATGCTCATCCTTAGCGGTTTGCTTGTCATTTATCTGCTCGCATGGCACTCATTGTGTTGATCTTGTGTCAATCTTGTCTAATGGAATGCAGTGGAATTTAAGACAATTTTGTAACTTCCTGTTGATTGGTCAGAGAGTGAACACCACTAAATTGAATATTTAATCTACTGTTGGTTTGTTCATAAACCTATTTTGATTGTGTGGCTTTTTCATTTTATTATTGGTGTATCATTTCCTGGCTCTCACGCACCACAGACGTAGACTAGTTTCTGAAGCTCACAATGAACATGCAGAAGGCAGTACGAAGTCTGGGTTTA
This sequence comes from Silurus asotus, assembly GCA_024362625.1. Lineage (NCBI taxonomy): Eukaryota > Metazoa > Chordata > Actinopteri > Siluriformes > Siluridae > Silurus > Silurus asotus. Next base: position 1,466,044 of record MU551607.1, on the reverse strand, counting down.
ACGTGGATAAGACAGAGGGAGTCAGTGATGGAAACAGGACAGAGAATAGAAACATTCCTAATCACATGATCATCATCATCCTTTCTCTGCTTGTGTTCTATATGGTGGATCTTCAGCCTGGATACATTCATTAGGTCATATTTTTTAATTTTTTAGTATTAATGTATTAATATGACGAGGTTTAGTTACCATTGTGACACTAAAACAGGTAGTAGCAATGACTACTTTTTACTGAAGTACATGTCAGAACCCAAAGTCAGAATTTCAACTTTTACCAGAGTCTTTTAAAGCACGAGTATCTGAGTATCTGTACTTCTGCTTCTAATACTAAAGGATGTGTGTACTTTTGCCACCCCTCTGGTTCCAGATTTCTGTAACTTCAAATGTAATGATGTAGCTTCAAGTATTTTATTTTTTTTGACATTCTCAGGACACACTGTCATGTAACGCGAGCGGAATTCGATGCCAGATGTGAAAATACAACAAACGGACAAAACACAAAGCAACAATATAAAAAAAACAACAACCATAAAAAAAAAAAAACCTGAGACAGAGCCTGGTGCAAAGTGAGTCGTTATTCATGTGCTCATTAGCTGAGAATGTGATTTAGGTGCAACAGTCATGTGACATAAAACTATGCTATGGTTAATTAGAACGATAGTCCAGAATCATCATTCTGACACAGATGAGTTTATGGCTTCCTTGTTCGGTTTTTATAAACTTCGAATGGAAAAAAAGAGAAAATTGTGAGGGGATGGCTGTGAAAAAAATATACACAAAAACAAACAAATAAATAGTAATCAGTTCTCAGAAAGAAATTATACTTATGGCATAAGAAGAACACAATACTCCTAAATGCGCCCTGATAAAACAGGAGGATATAATCAGCATTGGGTAACAGCACGTCCTCAAGTGTTCAATTTTTTAAACCGAATTCTTTGTAATTATTGTTTGATTCAGTAAAGTTATTTTGTGGTATTTAAGTGATTATTTGTGCTCAGTAAGTCACTGATTGTTTTTGTTAACTGTGGTGAAAGTTTATGGGATCTAAAATGTTTTTTCGAACAGAAAATTCACACTTTCGGCCTTTTCACCTCCCTGTAACCTTTTTTTTTTTGATTGACAGCATGCATTTAAAATGAGAACTTCCTTCAATTCTGTGGTTTGAGAACTTGACTTCAGGGCTGAGATGTCTGTCATGTTTGAAAAGAATGCATGTGTTTTGAGAGCGTGTTCTTCACGCAGTCAAGGTTGCACAACGTATCAGATTACATCTGGGTAAGGCCATCCGGCTGCCTTGTCAAATCCCAACCTGAGACCCTGATCTCTGATTAAACCTGAACGTTAATGAGACATAGCCGAATTGGACCTTTGGTGAGCAAACAAATAGCTTGTTCAATTGCTTCCCTTGGCCAGTGTTTTTCTTTTCTTTTATTCATCAATCAATACATTATCTTGTGTCTATTTACAGCTGTCAGGTATGAATGCCAGGATGGAGGAAGGCGAAGGAGAATAAACACGGACGGTTGCAGGAGGATTGAGGCCCTGGAGCTTGAGCGTGTTGTTGATGGACAGAGCTGTAATTGTGCAGCACTTTTGCCATTCTAATGTGGGATGAATACAGCGCTGAAAGCTTCGCCTTCCCCTCCTTCTCTGTTGGTCTTGCCGTGTGACCGGGGCTTCGTTGTTTACCCTAGCGCTGGTTGCTTTGCTTCGCTCTGATGTGAGGGTGGAGAAAGATTGCGTGTCAAGAGCTCTCCTGGGCTGAACTATCATTCGGAAAGCGCTATCACACAGTCCTGACTCCCACGAGAGGCCGCCTGCTTGCTTGCTTTCCCGCCTGCCAGATGTACAGGCGTGTCAGAGGAGATCCAGACCACCACACAGTTTAAAGACAAGGGCACACCATGCAAATATAATTTGCCAGAACTGTTTTTTTGATTGTATTTGCATAACAGGATAGTTTAAGTATAATGCAATGGTTGCGTAAATATCTCCGGATCATCTCTAACGTTTGCATTCGTTTCGCTTTAGCTTGATGACAGTATTAAATCACGATGCGCGCTTCAAGGTCGCTAAAAAGTAAATGAACGTTGCAGCTAATCAACTGATGAACCAGAACTTGTTCATGCTAATGCAAACTTTGGTGGATGTGCAAGTTTTGCTTCCTGGGTTTTTATTGAGAATGTTTCATGGAATAGGATGTTTAAAAAAAGCAGACGTGGGTGGTCAGATGCCCACAAACATTTTGCATTATAGTGTATTATTATTACAATAAAGTCTATTAAAGCATATCGAGACTCTCCAGTTCAGAGCAGATGATAGCAGTGCCCCTGTGCACAAAGACAACTCCATGAAGATTTGCTTTATATGGGTTAGAGTGGAAGATCTCCTGCTGTAAATCTCAACCCTATAAAACATGATGAAAGTGTATGCTGACTGCACCCAAGGTCTCCTCACCTCACCTACATCAGTACCTAACTTTACCTACACCCGGGTGGCTGAATGACTCTCACAAATCTTCACAAGCACCAAAATCTAGTGGAACATCTTCCCTGAAAGGTGCTCTAAAATCCCACATGAAACCTATGGTCAGATGTATATGATATGAAATATAACACATAATATATAAAACCCTGGGAAAGAAGATGAAGAACAAGAACAATAACAACAACAATGGCTGACAAACATGAGACTAAGGATCAACATTTTTTTTAAACACCTGTCTCACATTCTTCTCCTCAGGAAACATCTGGAAACATTTAAGGTAAGAACCTTATGGAGGTCATTTGCATGATCTGTAGTGTGATAGATGTTTCAGGAACATCACAGGAATGATGTTTTCGGTCCCTCAAGTGAAAACCAACTCAAAATAATTCCCCGTGATCATGGTGAGGTATGTCAAGAAAAGCAAGTAAAAAAACTTTATCTACACTTCCTGCCTCAGTGTAAGATCCTGTCTTTGTTGCTTGGACTACAATAAAGAGAGCGAGAAATACATTAAGCTCCTTATAAGCAACTTTTTATCGACTGGAGATGTTTGCCATTGTGAGGAATTACGACATGCTAATCCTATTCTTAAGAAAGGTTAGCGAGAGGCTAGCCCCACTATGGGATTTCTATTCTCTTTTCTCTCCTGAGGGAAATTTCTTTCAGACCGAGTGACCACTGTATAGGGTTCAGACTCCAGTTAATGCTAATCTACTTAGCAACGCTAATCTAATTGTCTGAGAGTGTTGGACAGTCATCGAACCAAAAACTATGTGACATTCACTCGAAATGCCTGCATCCTTGTTAACTGTTCATCCTGCAGTGGTTCTGTAGTGACCTCAATTATTATTGAAAAGAAACGTCTACAGAAAGAAAAGAAAAGAGAGAGTTGTGTCATTCCATTTGCCCCACAGAATTCGTTCGTCAGCCGCTGTACATTTGTTAAAGGAAATGAATGTAAATGTATTAGTTTCTTGAACAGCGAAATTGGAATCAGTTTTGATGGGCTTATACCACACAATTCTCGAATCTGATTGGTCAGAAGATTTTCTATAGGTATACATTTTATATATTTAATTAATCAGTGTGTTTTATTGATAACAGCTAACCAGAAGAACTAGGAGAACAAACAGAACACGTGGAACCAAAATAAATAATAAAGTCAGCAAACTGAAAGACCCAACAGAACTGGGAGACCCAGCAAAATCAACAGAACTGGGGGACCCAGGAAAACTGAGAGACCCACAACTATTGGTAGAGCCAGCAACACTACAAGACTACAAAAAAAAGGAATATCAACAAAAATGGGAGACTGGGAGATCCTTCAGAACTTGTTATACTTCCAAATATGTTTATGATTTTCTAAAAATCTTCCAGAACAGCAAGTGAAAACCATCTGGCCAGATGTTCACAAACTTTTTGTCCATATAATGTAGATGAATATGAGTTCTCACAGTTCTGCTAAGTTTTTAATTTGTGTAATTTTGCTGTATCTCAGAGTTTGGAAGGGTGTCCCAGGTCTGTTGTTTCTACTGTTTTTTCTATTGATTTTGCTGGATTTCCCAGTTCTGTTCAGTCTTTCATTTCTGGTGATATTGCTGTCTTGTAGGCTCTACCAATTGTGTTGGGTCTCCCAATTTTCCTGGGTCCCCCAATTTTGTTGATTTTGCTGAGTCTTCCAGTTTTGTTGGCTCCACCAATTCTTTTTTTTTTTTCTAAGTTTATTTCTTCACCTATTGTAGAGATGTATCATGCAGGGTCAGCCATGTTACAGTGGCCCTGCCACACAGAGGGTTAGGGACCTTGCTCGAGGTTGGCAGCTTGATGATTCCAGGGTTAACCTCCCCTAATTCTGCTGGACCTCCCAGTTTTGCTGGCTCTGTTGGGTCTTTTAGTTTCCTTTTTTTTTTTTTTTTTTTCCGCTGGTTATCCTTGTACCATTTCTTCTTCCAGTTTTGATGGTTCTGATGGGTCTCCCAGTTCTGTTTTCACATTTTGCTGGATCTAATAGGTCTTTCAACTTTGCTGGTTCGCCCAGTTTTGTTGCTTCTGCTTTTAAAATTTCTGCCCGATCTCCCAATTCTGCTGGCTCTCCCAATTCTGCTGGTTGTCCCAGTACTGCTGGTCTTGCTGGGTCTCCAGTTATGCTGCTTTTTCTGATTTTGCCAGGTCTTCCAGTTTGTCTTGTACTGCTCTGTCTCCCAGGTCTGCTGGGTCTCCCAGTTCTGCAAGTTCCATTGAGTCTTCCAGTTTGCATATTTTCTTTTTTCTTTTTGTTGGTTCTTTCAGTTCTGCTAGCTCTCCCAGTTTGCAGGTTCTGCAAAATCTCTCAGTTATCCTGGTTCTTCCAGTGTTTCTGTGGTTCTCACAGTTTGGCTTAATCTGTGAGAAGATTAAAACATATGCATTAATATCGCATCTCTATCTTTCCATCAGTGCCTTACATAATGATAGCCTGGTGTTTTATTTTATTAAAATGCTGTAGATGTTACTTAAATAAAAAAAAAAAAAACATATAAAATTATACATTTATAAAATAAGTCTATAAATTGTCTCAGGGCAAGAAGACTCATGGGAAATGCACAACCGTCTCTTCCAAAAAGTAGTCCTGAGTAAAGCTCGCACATAGCCGACGCATCGTTTTTCAGCCCCATTGTGCAAAATCTCTTTTTGGTAATAAGCTCCGTGAAGTTGAATCTGCGGTCATGCGGCTGTGTGACTAAACAGAGCGACGAGACCCTCTGATTCAGCGTGACCCGCCGCATTTGTTTTCGGCTCCCTGAAAAGGAAGAGTGCTTAATTTCTCCTCTGTCTAGTAGATATCTCAAGGGCCTTATTAATTTGCCAAGCGGGACCTGCATGCAAATACGGATCATCAGCGACAGAGTTTGCTTAATAACATCAAAAGGGAAAGTCGGGAGGGGGAAACGAGGAGGCCCGGGAGCGAGTGGAGAATGTGTGTGTGTGTGTGTGTGTGTGTGTGTGTGTGTGTGTGGAGAAAAGAAAAGGCAAGGCCATGCATAGATACGAAGCTGATTTGCATTTATGCTGATGAGAAGATGACTGAATTACTAAACAGTTGTAGGGCGTATGGTAGCAGGGCGCATGCAAGGCTTGCAGCTTTGCTCTGAACGAAGGGAACTCCTTTTCCATGTTGTACCAGGTCAGGCACAGTGCACACAGAGTTTTTATTTTATTTTTTTTTACTACTTTTTTTGTTTCGCTTATTCAGCTGAATAAAAACAACCCTGAGTTCAGCTACAGGATGTTTTTTACAAGCATTAAAATCCCACCCGGTGCCACTTCTAGACATTGAGAAATTCCCAGCTGTATTATTGAGCTACATGTAAAATGTGTATGGCATGTTTGACAAGTGGCACATATTTAATATATAATAACACTCACTGATTTTTTTTTATCATTGTTTGTTTTATATGGACATTAGCTCATAAGCGTTTAACCAGTTCCTGGATTTGGAGGAGTTCCTAATAAAATGTATATGTTTATATATATATATTGTGTATATAATGTACAATGGTTTGACTTAAGATTTTCCGATCCTGATACAATGGCACGGACCCAGGATTAACGTATCTCCCTATTTTTTCTGTTTTTGGTGTTTCAAAACCCAATCTTAGCTCTTGTCTCGTTCCTTTTTATCGGCGTCACCTGACACTGAAAGACAGCGCATCTCATGAACCGATGCTCATCCATGCGCCTGCTGACACATGCATATATATATATTGTATAGTTTATACATTACAGTACTGTAAATTGCTCTGTTTTACTTAATTATTTACTGTAATTTGTTAAATGATGAATTTAATACAGTACACTACTGTACCTCATACTGATCACCATTCTTTAAGACTCCAGTGTAGACTAGGCCATGTCTCAACTTACCATGTTTTCAAGTAACGATGGGGTCGTCAGAACGCATCTCCGTCATAAGTCGAGGATGTGCTTTTCCAGTTTTCCCAGTTCTGATTGTTCTCCCAGTATTTCAGTTTCTGCTCTGCTGGTTATGTCTGTTCTATCTGTAGTGCAGATTTTCCCACATTTGATCGTTCTCCTGGCTCCTTCAGTTCTCCCCAGCTCCTTCTAGCTCAACTGGGTTTCTCAGTTCAGTACTGCTGATTCAGATGGTTCTGTCAATTCTCCCAGTTTAACTGGTACTTCCACTGGATCTTCTAATTATGCCAGTTTTTCTGGTCCTGCTGATATTTTGCTGCTTCCTCTACTAGTTCAACTGGATCTTCTGATAGTTTTGCAAATTGTTCTGCTAGCATTGCTGGTTCTGGTATCAGTGTTGCTGGTTCCACTGCTATTTATGTTTGTTCTTCTGCCAATTTTACTGGTTCTTTTGCTAGTTTTATAGGTTCTGCTGCTAGTTTTGCAGATTCTTCTGCACGTTTTTCTTATTCTTTTGGATCTGCAGCCAGAGTTGCTGTTATTTTTTTCTAGTTTTTTGGTTCTGCTGCTAGTGTTGCAGGTTCTGCTGCTAATTTACTGGCTCTTCTGCTACATTTGCTGATTCTTCTGCTATTGTCTTTGGTTCTTCTCCTGGTTTTGGTGGTTCTGCTTATAGTATTACAGGTTCTGCAGCAGACGTTAGTAATTGCTATGCTTTCAGCTTCATGCCCAGCACAGTTACTATCCTCAGATGAGAGATGGTTGCTGACAGAAGATGACATGATGGTCCAGTCTAGCCTCAGGGAAAAACAGAGAGAGCTGAAAATTGGAAGTGGGACACCGTGGATGCCGATGGCATTGTCCTGTGCTGTGTTATCATGGTGGTGACATGGGTGATGATAATGCTGCTGCTGCTGATGAGACACACACTGATCCATGAAGTCATTGCGAGACCACTGATGGCAGTGTTTGGACTTTATTCGCACTTACTGGTGCATACAGGAGAGTATTGCTCTTTGAAAAAAGTACAGAAAGAACTTTTTCATATTTATTTCTTTTTTATCCTTATGTACACCTAAATGATTCACGAGAACCCATCACATCAATCCCCTTTCCGTTCTACAGAAATGTTCTACATTCCAACACTTTATTGCAACAACCCTGACGATACGCATGAAAATACCCTGCATTCGATCCGTTCCAGACATCGCTAAAGGATTCAAACTGAATAATAAAAAAAAATAACTTTACAAACCCATGAATATGGAAATCTTTTTTTTTTACTTTTTTTTTCACCAAAATCAAAACTTTGAAAAAAGTCCCAGAATTCTGAATGAGAAGTAACCACCCTACGTCATGCTTTTACAGGAAAACAATCAACTATGCAGTGGACATTAAATCCACCCTTCATTATTTCCCTACAAGAGCATGACACGATGTGTCATATATTTTTTCATTTCATACATATGATTATAGCACATGGTGCACTTCACACACACAGAGAGAGAGAGAGCGAGAGAGAGCGAAAGAGAGAGAGAGCGAAAGAGAGAGAGAGAAACTGAGCGATTGTGGAGAAAGACAGATACAATAAGAGAAAGCAACAGAGAAAGAGAGAGAGAGAGATAGGGAAAGGCAAAGGAAAAGAGAACAAAAGAGACAGAGTGACAGAGAAAGGAAGAGAGAAAAGCAGAGAAAGAGAGGAGAGGGCAGATAGACAGAGTGAAAGACAGAAAGAGAATGAAAGAGAAGGAGAAAGAAAGAAAGAAAGAAAGAAAGAAAGAAAGAAAGAAAGAAAGAAAGAAAGAAAGAAATGAAAGAAAGAAAGAAAGATAAAAAGAGAGGGGCATAAAAAGAGAGAAAGGAAGAGACAAAGATAGAAAAGTTCAGAAAGACAGAGCAAAAGACACAGAGAGAGAGAAAGAAGGACAGAGGGAGGGACAGAGAAACAATGAAAGACAGAGAGAATGAGAAAGAGGTAGAAAGACTGACAGGAAGAAAGAAAAAGAGTCAAAGAGATAGAAAGACAGAGAGAATGAGTGAGAGAAACAGAGTGAGGTAGAGTGAGACGGACAGAGACACAGACTAAGAGAGAAAAAGAGAGAGATTATTAATATAAAAGATTATTCATACATTTTAATTGAAGTGACATCCTAAATCCTGTATATATATTTACCACATATATAAACATATAATTTATCACAGTACTCTCATTTACTATTATTATTATTATTATTATTATTATTATTATTATTATTATTATTAGTGAAATTCAGACTTTTGTTTAACGCTGTGGTCTGAGTTTATTGGGTAATAACCAGTGGCAAAAATCGATGTTTCACGTTTCTGGTTTGAGGAATCTTCTAGTCGGGGCGTCTCTTGTTCTTTTGAAGCAGGCAGAAAAACGAAAGCTTAAAAAAAAAAATGAAAGTGTCACAAATGACCTTTAAGTGGCTGATATGCGCATAATGAATTAGTCCATGAAAAAGCCGAAGATATCAATGTTAAAGGGAGGAAGAGTAATTTCCATGTGGTTTTAGAAATCAGTAAAAAAAAACTTATATTTTGCCCCCCCACTCAGCCCCTACCCCCCACCCCCTTCCCACACACAACCAAACAAAGTTTTCTACTTCTATATATACACTACGTGGGCAAAGTTTATGTTTAACATTCCATTCCAGGTGCAGTCCCCATTCACTGCAATAATAACCTCCACTCTTTTCAGAAGATGTTCCACTAGATTTTGTGGAGATTTGTGTACACTCCGGTACTGATGTCGGTGGGGAGGTGAGGAGGTCTAGGGGACAGCGTTCATATTCATCCTAAAGGTGTTTAATAGGGTTTAGAGCTCCAAATCCAACCCATGTAAAGCAGATCTTCATGGAGCATTGTGGTGCTGGAACAGGTTTGGGTTTCCTAGCTCACGTGAAGGGTAAATGTCATGCTCCACCTTGCAAAGACCTTCTATAGAATTGTATACGTCCATATCTGTGGTAACAGTTTGAAGAAGAAGCACATCTGGTTGGATAAATACTTTTGCCCATATAGTGTATTTATATATTTCAATTCTGAAAAAGCAGATAAACAATCTTATATTAAATTAAACACTTAGAGGATTGATAGCGAAGTGAAGTGCTCGCATTCTCACCTATACATCAGAGACACTCAATACATCTTCGTTTATATACACCGATAATTCATTCTCCCTATAAGGCAGGCAGTCCATTTACTCGAAACAAGAAACAAACGAAAAAATATATATACAAAAGTTTAGCGGAGAAAGAATGCAGGGATTTTTTTGTCAAAAAAAAAAAGAGTAAAAAACAAAAAATCCAGTGCTGAAGGAAGAGGAAGTGGAATCCCTTGGAGATTAGAGTCCTTGTCTAGTTCTCTTTCAAAAGGAGAGTCTTTGAGAGTCACATGACCCATGACCCCAACACACACGCATATACACGTCAGACGATTCTGCATTTATATCGACGTGGCAGGTGATTATACGTGCACCGACGGCACGCTCTGGTTCAACACCTGCGCTCGCATCACCTGGACGCTGGTCATGATCTTCTTCTGATGGCCCATCAGTGTAACCCCCAGCTTCTGGATGTCACTACAAGGAAACAAGAAAAAGAATCCAAATAAGCAGAGAAACTGTCATAACTGTGTAATGCGCTATAATTAATCGCTGACCGTTGCAGCTACATTTTTGTCATGTCATGGAAATTACATGATTTTGAGTTATGAGTTATGATAGCTTGTAAAATCCCGCTTGGTGCGGTTAGGGATGGTTCCGTGTCTACAGCCTAAAGATCTATGAAGTTACTGAGCGCTTGAAGAACTTGAGGTTGGATTTGGACTGGAATTAAAATGACCACGGCTCAGGACCACAGGTTAAATGAACAGTTCTGCATTTAAGCGCACACCCCAACAATGGAACTGTAATGAATGAACATTCGGGTAGGTTCACTTTTAAATCTGGTTCTTCTCAATGTTTCTCGCTCATGCCATCTTTTTTTCCTTCTCACAGTCTTATAGGCACTAACTTACACACATTTATACAACATTATAACTGCTTTATCTCCAATATTTTTTTATATTTAGCTCTCTGCAAGCATTCAACTAATCTAAGATTCGGCATACAAAGATTTGTCAGGATGTCTACACCATCCTAGGACACCCTGCTTCAATTCATCATCAGGGAATCACCACGACCATTCATGGAACACCATTCAAACTGCAGCTGAGTGTCTTATCACCGTTCTGTGCTAAAAGTCTTCTGCAGGTTTTGACGTCTTTGTTCACAAGAAAATTCAGCACCACACGCTGTTCTCTGCACACACCAACATTGTTGTCTGCCATCTTGTTTAACGGTCTCAGGGCCGGCCCTTGACATGTGCGCCGCCTATCAGGAACTTGCCACCTCATCATAGTTAGCAAATTTAACAAGAAAGAAGAGGATGCAGACATTTGTCTTCAATCGACACTAAATCACCAAATAATTACATTTTACCAACAAGCAGAAAAATTTGATTGCAAGACTCAAATAATTCACTCAAACAATTTGACCATTGGAAAGCAGTTCTGCTGCAAATTGTAACTATAGTCAAAAGGCTGTGCTGTACCACTGAGGTCATCAAAACTCATAAACATTTTCATGGAACCTGCAATAAACATAAAGAGACATGGAGATACTGTTGCTGTATGATTGTTTGACTATATGACTGTATGATTTATGGTCATCTCTTCACTGGACTGATCTCTGTACATGCCGGCGGTGGACAGTGAAGAAGTAAAGGTAATTTGTTACTGTACTTAAGTAGCTTTTTTGCATATCTAAAAATCAAATTGAAATTTGTGTGCATTACTATAAAAAAACATGAGTAAAGGTAGAAGGCAAAAGCACACATGAATTGGACAGTGAATGAGAAGTCCAATTTGGACATTTTTGTCTTCAACAGAAGAACTTGTGTAAGATGGAGAGAAGGAGTGAAGATGTGATCAGACTCCTTCACCACCACAGTCACACATGGAGGTGGAAGAGTAATGGTTTGGGGTTGTTTTGTAGCAGGGAAAGTTGGAGACTTATTCTGGAAAGTGAAACGAACCAACATGGCAACCATTCCATACTTCAACTTACACCATGCAGTTCCGTCTGGACTGTGGCTCATTCATTGGAACCTAATTCACCACACAACCAGACAATCAGTTGAAGCGACAGATATGTCCGAGTTCTGTAAGCATTATTTAGAGAGTAAACAGTCGCCTAAAGTGATATCTATCATTGGAACGACACTGCACCAAAATTCTATTGAACCGCTCTAGGATAAACTGGATCACAAGAAGGAACATGCATGTGTCTCTCGAAAAACCATAAAAGACCAGGTGCTTCCACACTATGAGCATCCGAGACTTAGATGTTTTTAATAAAAATTATTTATTAACTCATAATTAATATTTTTTCTCTTGAAGTTAACAGGATTACAAAAAACGCTTAATACAGAGAAACTGTAAAAACTGAAACTCTTCAGTCTTGAAGACTTGGTGGAAAACAGCTTTAACTTTGCTTGTATTATTATTATTATATTTTTATCGATCGCTTTCTCTCATCATTAATATGCAAATGTTTCCAGTCGGACTTTTATCGTTTTTTTTCCTCCGATTTCTAAAACGATCTGGATGAAACTCTGTGAGAACGTTTCAACACTGGTTTCCTTTACACTTGACCTTCTTGTGAACTCCCGAAGAAATCATAAATAAATTCTCTCTGATCTTTTATCCAATAGCGGCCCGACGAATTGGCACAACCGGGAGAATTTCTCCCATCAGTTGAGGATAAAAACTAAACTGTGTTGCAATGACATCTTACACTTTATGTTCAAAAGTATTGGGGCATGCCTGTGCACAAACCCCCTGTGCACAAACCCCCTGTGCACAATGCCAGCTCCATGAAGATATGCTTTACATGGGCTGGATTTGGTGGAAGATCTCCTGCTATAGAACTCTGAACACTATTAAACACCTTTGGGATGAATGTGAACACTGACTGCACCCCAGATCTCCTCACCTTCTCACCTACATCACTGCCTGACTTTGATATCACCCTTGTAGCTGAAATCTCATACAAATCTCCACAAAATACAGTGAAACACCTTTCCAGAAGGGTCGAGGTCATCATAAGAGCAGACGGGTACAACATGTGGAATGGGACATTTAAAAAGCACAAATCAGTTTTAGGGTTAGGTGTCCACATATTTTTTGCCAATATACTGTATATAATAAATATCATAGTATTAAGTTAAAAATAATAAGATGTTTTACTTAATATATTGAAACATTATTTATATAATAGAATAGAATAGAATGAGAATCAAAATAAAAAACATCATGTAACAACAACAACAACAACAACAACAATAATAATAATAATAATAATAATAATAACAATATTAATAATAAATAATAACAACAACAACAACAACAATAATAATAA
>MU551607.1:1429957-1452488 GCA_024362625.1 Silurus asotus | reverse complement strand
CCCCACACAAACCCTTTTTAAGACGGGTTGTTCCCAGGCTTCGAGTAGAAAAGTTTTTCCGCCACAACTTTGTGCTCCTTCAATAAGGGATCATATCTGACACAAACAGAGTGCATTTGTTGAGCAAATCCCTGCAAAGGAGAATAAAACGCCAGTGGATCGATTGCCGGCTCTCTACCTGCACAATGTGTCCATTGACTTGAGGTTCTCTGGGTTGCGGATAAGCTTGTCCAGGACCGTGACAATTTGGCAGAACCGGGGTCGTTCGCTGCGCTCCTTCTGCCAGCAGTCCAGCATGAGCGTGTGGAGAGCAGCAGGGCAGCCCATCGGTGCCGGGAGCCTGTAGCCTTCTTCTACTGACTTTATTACCTGCACACCAGAAATATATATTCAGAGCTTATAATGTTCAAAAGACCTTCAATAAGGCAATGCATATTTTAGTTCACAATTCCTATCATATAGTATTGTATCGTATCGTATCGTATCGTATCGTATCGTATCGTATCGTATCGTATCGTATTATAATTAACTCCTATTCTTAACACACTTTGTTACCTACGAACGCAGAAAAACGTTCTCTGTAAACGTTCTCTTTTTTTTATTTTTTTCAATAATTCCAGCTTATAACAGGTTCATACAGTATGTCATTTATAGGTGTCTGTTATCATCCTTTATAATTTGGGAATAAACTGATTGTATCACCTACACACACACTACCGATCCACAGATCCATTTTTTTAATAGTTTTTCTTATTATTATTATTATTTTTATATAATATATATTTATATGAACAAAGGTCTTATATGTGCTTTTTTGATCACTGATTTCACATGTAGTCCCTATTTGCTGTTATAATAACCTTCACTCTTTTGAGAAGATGATCCATCAGATTCTGTGGACGTTCATAAAGCCTTCAAGAGAAGGGAAAATTACCGCATCCAAAAACTTCCTGTACAATTGTGTGGTAACGTTGTGGTAACAGTTTGGAGAAGAACCAAATATGGCAGGTGTCTGAATTTCTATATTACAGGTGTATATAATACATACTCTAATATATTACAGCTATACAAAAATACAACATACAAAAAAAAAAATATACAGTTGATAGCAAATTTTTTGTTTGATGTTGGAAAATTAGTCATAAGATCAGTGAATTGAATTTTATCTAGCTAAATTTATATTTATATTATATGCTCTTTTTATAGATAAGTAATAAATGTACCTGAGCTTGTTTACTTTAATAAAATATTTGTTATAATTTTATAATTTTGTTATTTTGTTTATATATATTCATATTTTAACATATACAGTATAAGGACAGATATTTACATCTCTGTTGGTGAGGTTCCAGTACGGCCGCTCTCCGTAGGACATCACCTCCCACATCACCACTCCGTAACTCCACACGTCGCTGGACGAGGAGAACTTGCGATATGCGATGGCTTCGGGGGCGGTCCAGCGGATTGGGATCTTCCCACCCTGCCGTGTTTCATATGACAAAAAAAATTAAAGGTAAAAAAAATCAGTTTCGGATTATAGTTCTAATTAAGGAACGATGAACAGATTAATAATATATTATAATGCATTTATGAGGCATTATTATAATGCATTAGTTTTTTATATTGTATATGTTTTATATTGTGCATTGGTCTGTACGATATACCACATATAGTGTGCATAACACATTATAACATCAAAGATGATGTTTGAATAAAGCATTGAATACTGTCTGAAGTCTTTGCTACTGGTGATATAATGCATTTTAACCTTTAATACTCTAACTTATAAAAAATAAGCATTTTCACAACATGTATTGTTTTATAAAAATGCCTTTAGTGCCTCATGAGGTACCTCAGTGTACGCAGTACCAGCATAAAAGTATTGCAGTATTCCTACATTATAATGAGCGATGCATGAAATGTAACATCGCATTATAAACCGATTATGATGCTTTATAAATACTCTACGCTTTATTGACAATGGCACTCACTGAGGTTGTGTAAGCTGCGTCCGGGTCGTCCTCCAGAACCCTCGACAGGCCAAAGTCTGATACCTTGCAAACCAGATTGCTGTTGACCAGGATGTTCCTCGCCGCCAGGTCCCGGTGAACGTAGCCAAGATCCGACAGATACGTCATTCCGGCAGCAATGCCTCGGAGGATCCCGACCAGCTGAATGATGGTGAACTGACCATCATGTCTCTGTAAGGACAGATATATGACGAAGTGTCATTAAACCATCCCTACTGGTCCTGTTTCTTCACCATTTCTCAGGCTGTGTCTTTAATTTACAGTCCTGCCATGTTTCTTCTACTCAGTGTCTCTCATCTGTCCTAAATTCCTAGTTCCTATATCTTGGTATCTAATTCCTTTTCCTTCTTTTCAATTAGACCCTTTCCACATGAATTTATTTTCCTTAAAAAACTACCCCAACTGCCCTGATTTGTGTCAATGTGAGCAGATGGTATCATGGCTACATTTTGGCATGTTGTGGATAAATTGGTTAGCTAAGAAAGGTCTATTTTTCATTGATATTAACTGTTACATGTTACATGCAACCCAATAATCCCAATAAAACTATTAAATCTGATTTTCTCTTTCAAAAATATCTTGTGTACATGTGCAGTGCACAGTCTCTCTGAAAAAATAATTTTTTGGCACCTGGCTATAAGACGTGTTTTAGTCCTGATTTACTGTTGGAATAATCACTCTTCCGGGAAGATGTTCCACAAAAATGTGTGGAAAAATGGATAGATTTGTGTGGAACAGGTTTAGGTCTCCTTGATCAAGTGAAGAGAGAATTTTATACTACAGCATCTAAAGTTGTCCAATTTAAAGGTTACAATTGCATTTTTCCAAATTTGTGGTAACAGATTGTGAAAGAACCACAAATAGCTGGAAAATCAGGTGTCCCAATACCTTTGTCCTGATGTTGTACCTATTATCATGCTCTCTAAATGACATCTTGTGAACCACTGGTAGAGCTTCAGTTACTCATGTTTTACAAATCCAGCCCTGGGTCCTACTTATCAGAGCTCAGGATTGAGGCTGTATTTCTGGATCAGGTTATAATTGGACTTTTTGTGGCAGTGTGGTGGATTTGGATTCCGATCACATGGCCGGACGGTGACATTTTCCACTCTGTACAGTACTTTGTACTTCTGAAATGTTACGTTCCTTTTTTTGCACGTGTCTCAAACATAATTAATATAAAAAGAATCAAGTGTAAAAATTAACAAACAAAGGAAAATAGAGGAGTTGTAAAGATTTCATTCTGACTGAGGTTTTAAGGTTTTATTCATGTTTAGGCAGACTGTTATTTATTTATTTATTTATTTATTTAGTTATTCATTTATTCATTTATTCATTCATTTAAACTGACCAAAAAGAAAAGAAAAAAAAAAGGAATTGCAGTAACATGAACATATTATTTATATTATTTATATTCATATTTATTTTTAAAGTAAATATGAAAGATTACACACCCTTAGGAATGAATCCAGAGAGCCGTTCTCCATGTACTCAGTAATGATCATTACTGGTTTACCTGGGACAGAGAGATGGATGGACAAATGGACAAATGGACAGACAGACAGACAGACAGACAGACAGACAGACAGAGAATAGATAAACAGACAGACAGTTAGATAGACAGACAAACAGCAGGATAGATAGATAGATAGATAGATAGATAGATAGATAGATAGATAGATAGATAGATAGATAGATAGATAGATAAACATACAGACAGAGAAATAGATAAACAGACAGACAGACAGACAGATAGATAGATAGATAAATAGACAGACAAACAGCAAGATAGATAGATATTTAGACATACAGACACAAAAATAGATAAACAGACAGACAGATAGGTAGATAGATATACATACAGACATAAAATAGATAAACAGACAGATAGATAGACAGACAGACAAACAGCAAAATAGATAGACAGACATACAGACCGAGAAATAGATAAACAGACAGACAGACAGACAGACAGAAATATATATAGTTAACTATATCACAGATTAATACAAAATCCAAAAAGTAAATTGCTTCATTAAAACTTTTTTGAATAATACAAATAAGCACGTACAGTAAACAAAAAACAATCATAGTATAATTATGTGAGCATATACAACTTATATACACACCTTCTGAGTAAATAATACATTTTTCGTCGCAGTGTTTCTTACATGGACCAATAATTGTCATTTTGTGAGCTTTTCTAAAACAAAAAACAACAACCATGTCTGTGTTTTCATTCAGCTGTTCGGGAATTTAACAAAATTTGCCCTTTGAACTGTTTTTAATTTTCACATTGAGCCCTGTGCATGTTCATAGGCCTACATTAAAACTACATCAGTGCTTTCTGTCAACTAACATAAACCTGTCTTAGAACGATTACATGTGTTGTGTGGTGAGGTGACCTTGACCTAGACGAAGGTCATGACTCGAACTGTGACTCCAAATGCAAGAACATGGTTGATTATGTCATGTTTATTATAGTGTAGGCTTTATGTAGGCGTATGAAAACTAGACTTAGTTTAAATAAGCAGATGAGTGCTGAAATGTGCTGGAGATTAGATCACAAGTCAAGTTTCATGGCTGGAAAGCTTACTTCGAGTCACCACTCCCTCTAGACGGATGACGTTGGGATGGTCAAACTGGGCCATGATGCTGGCTTCGCTCAGGAAATCTCGCCTCTGTTTCTCAGTGTAGCCGACCTTCAGAGTCTTCAGGGCCACAGGGACGTCCCGCTTCCCAGGCAGCTTCATCCGGCCGTAACACACTTCCCCGAACTCTCCTACAGCACAGAGAGATGCACTGCTCTACTTTCAGTCCACACATTACAGTGTATAT
Organism: Silurus asotus; assembly: GCA_024362625.1. Taxonomy (NCBI): domain Eukaryota; kingdom Metazoa; phylum Chordata; class Actinopteri; order Siluriformes; family Siluridae; genus Silurus; species Silurus asotus. The sequence goes on along the minus strand of MU551607.1, from coordinate 1,447,620 downwards.
GATTCAGGAATGTCAGGTTTGTTCACAAGGGCTACAATTTTATATATTTTTTACAATTACATTTACCAAATAAACAAATAAATACATGCATATAAACATTTTAATGGGACACCTGACTTTTCCAAATGCGGTTCTTCCTCAAACTCCACAAAGTTGGAGGCACAATTGTATAAGACATTTTTGGATAAACCAGGTACCATTAAGATCTGCTTTACATAGGATGGAGTGGAAGATCTCCTGCTATAGAGCTCTAAACCCTACTAAACACCTTTGGGATGAATGTGGGATGAACATTAGTACCTGACTTTACTAAGCCCCATGTGGCTGAATGAATCTCCACAAATCTCCACAAGCACATTACAAAATGGGAACATCTTCCCAGAGGAGTGGAGGTTAGGGACTAAATGTGGAATGAGATGTTCAAAAAGAACACATATCTAATAGTCAGGTGTCCACAAACCTTTGTCCATATAGTGTATATGGCCTGATTAGCCTGATTAGCCAAGCAGATGGAAAAAAAAAAGAAAAGAAATGTACCTCAAACTTATTCATCTATCAATAATGTTGTTAATAATAAAACAATCAACCATGTCATCTAGTGGAACATCCTCCCAGAAGAGTGAAGGTCATTATAACAGCAAATAGAGATTAAATTGAATGTTTAATAAAATCTCATGGTCAGGTATCTACAAACTCTTGTCCATATATTATACCTACATAGGTAAAAAACAACAAAAAAAAAAACTTGTACTGAGTGAAAGTGATAATTTTCAGTAAAAAAGAAGAAAAGTGGTTTTCTTGTCTGGACGTCTGGTTGTCTGGACTTTTTACCTGAACATATCAAATCAAAACCTGTACTATACACCAGGACTTGTTAGCAGGATATCTGAGAAAAATTCGGCAATATCCATCTTGTAACGTTTGTGATTAGCGCATTAGCATTCATCACACACCCAGATGATCGAGAAAATGCTAATCCAAACGTCAGTATTCTCAGAGGCTGCGCTATAAGAACATACCAGAACCAATAATTTTCTCGATCTTGATCCGGGAAGCTTCAATTTCTCTGGCGAACTCGTGGACGGCCTGGCATGGGTCCTCGTACGTGTGCGGATCAATATAAAATCTGGCTTCTGGAAATGATACTAGAATAAACAGAATTAGCATTTGGTCACATATTGCAGGATGAACGCGCCGTTTCAATCACAGTAATAATCACTGGAGCATCCGGGGAGCAGCCGGGGCCTGGATATTGGCCTCACAACCCAAAATGCTTTGAAATCTTTTGATTTATTAAAATATTTCTTTATTTCTTTATTATTTGCTGTACCATGGCCGTTCTGGTAATGCATCTTTTCCTCATCTGAATCCTGGAAAGCTTTGCTGTAGCCACAGTGTCTGGAGATAAAAGGTGAAGAAGATTTTTTCTTTAAGAAGACAGGAATCATAGCGATAATTTGACAAGGTGTCCTTATCAAACTTCTGCGCTGCGTTTATGACACGTGAAAATCTAATTAGTTTCTCGCTTCTTGTGCTGATTGTGTGCTAAAATTGCTGGAGAAAGTGATTCATTCCTGATACATTCCTGCAGTTTAAAATGTGACTCAAACGCATCATATTTCATTTTAATTAACCAATAAACTCATCCTGAGAGGTTTTATTTATTCTTAATTATTATCTTAACACTTAGTTCATTAGACTGAGGTTGCTGTAATGTCACAAAATTAAAATAATGAGATTTTAGCTAGCAATTCTATAAAAATCTAATAAATTAATATTAATATAATAAATGAATTAATATAAATTAATAAAACATGCATTATGTTTTAAAAAAGAATGACCTATTTGGTTAAAATAACATCACAAATGTTAACAAAATGAATAAAATAAATAACAAATAAAAAGTAAATATATTAAACTATAAAATCAAAATACAACAAAAAAGGAAGTAAACCAAAAAGATGGTTTTATGTCTCGTAAAAAGGAAAAAGTAGCTTAAATAAAAAACAATATATTGAAATAAAAAATTCAATAAATAACATATAAATAGTGAATATATTAAAATATAAAAAATCAATTAAATACACAAAGGAAATAAAATAATAAGAAGGTTTTATGTCTCGGAAAAATTAAAAAAGTGGCTAAAAAAACAGCACATTAAAATAAAAATAAAATATATAACTATTAATAGTAAATAAAAAGGAAATAAAATACAAAGACGGTTTTATGTTTTAGAAAAAAAAAGAAAAATGCTAAAAATAACAGCATATTAAAATATTAAATAAATTCAATCACAAAATAACAAAAAATGTAACATTAATATGTTATAATAGAAATTATACATTTTTTTTATTAAAAAGTGAGCTCCAGTGATGTACACTATATACTCAAAGGTATTGGGACACCTGACTTTTCTAGCCATATGTGTTTTTTTACACAAACTGGACATCTTTGAATGCACAAGATAAAAAGATTTTATTCACTTAAACTAGGAGACCCAAACCTGTCCCAGCATGACGGTGTCTATTTGCACAAAACCAGCTCTATGAAGATCTGGTTTACATGGGTTGGAGTCAAAGATCTCCTGCTGTAAAGCTCCACCCCTATTGAACACATTTGGGATGAAAGGGAGTGACTGCACCACCCCAGGAACCTCCTCACCTACATCAGTACTTTACTTAACTAGCACCCTTGTGTCTGAATGAAATCTTACAAATATCCAGAAAATCTAGTGGAACATCTATTCAGCAGAGTGGAGGTTATTATAACAGCAAATGGGGCTCGAAATATGGAATAGGAAGTTAAAAACGCACAATTTTATGCTCCACAGGTGTCCACAAACTTTTGCCCATATAGTGCATAATAAAATAAAATAGTATTAATTACATTATGTATATATTATATAAAAATTAACACAAATGAAATAATGTAATAATATTAATAATAATAATTATTATTATTATTATAATAATAATCCTGAATTTTTTACCCTAACCCTGATATTAGCAAGAAATCAAGTTAAGCCAAAACGATGCAATATTTTATTTAGATGACGGAAATTATGTATTATTTTACTAATAACACGCTTTTGAATTGTAATAATGACCTAATCTAATGGTGTATTGATTTAATAACTCAAATCTTTATGTTGACATTACGAGATATATGGAAATATTGAGTTCTGTATTCGAAATAATCTTACGTGTATTAACGGGAAAACTAAACATAGTATCATCGTATCTTCGGCGACCCGAAGTAGCGAGATGTTTCATTTTAGATATACTATTTTGAAAAGTTTAAATAACAGCACATTATTTCAACACATCATTAATACTGGATACTGGATGGAAAAGGGAGACAATTCAAAGTACTCCTCTTGCCGTTTTCTGCAGATGATAAGCGCCAGGAAGGTGATGAGCCCCGAGACTAGCGCCATGGAGATCCAGATAATCGTCACAGTGTTGTAACGTAAAGGGGCTGGAAGAAGACAGAAGGAAAAAGTCATGTAAATACTGAGACATATACTTCATATACCTTTTATATGTAATATATGGAGAAAAGTCTTAGGACACCTGACTTCCCAGCAACATGTGTTTTTTCCCCAGACTGTTACCAGAAAACTGGAGACATGCAATTGTATAGGACATCTTTGGATGGAGTAGTATTGAAATACTGCTCAATGAAGATATGCTTTTTATGGGTTGGAGTGAAAGATCTCCTACATCACCTACATCAGTACCTGACTTTACTAACACCTAAGCTTGTAGGTGAATGAGCACAAATCTCCACAAGCACACTCCAAAATCTAGTGAAACATCTTCCCAGAAGAGTGGAGGTTACTATAACAGGCAACAGGGGACTAAATGTGGGACTAAATGTGGAAACTCTTTCATCATACCTGGCACACAATACTGTAATTTGCACTATCATGCACTCCCACACTTTATGTACATTACTGGTCTGTATCCCACACTGTCTATACTGTCTCGTATTGTCTGTATGTCTGTTTTTGTCTTGTTGTGTCTGTTTTGTCATGTATAGGTTTTTATTTATGTCTGTACTTTTGAGAGTAATGAACAGCTGGAACCAAATTCCTTGTGTGTGTCAACACACTTGGCCAATACACCTGATTCTGATTCTGATTCTGATTCTGATTCTGATGAGATGTTTAAAAAGCACACAAATTTCATCGCCAGGTGTCCACAAACTTTCCCCATATGGTGTATATGGTATGCAAATTATTAGTCAAGCAGGTCATTTTTTAAAAACCAATGAATTCACCCTCAAACTCATTCATCTGTCAATCATTCTTTATCTCACACAGATGAAACGATCTACCATGGCGTTAAACCTCCCGAGAACACACACACACACACACCTTTTTTAAAGGGTCAATTACATCAGATATCTGTTATGACCCACCAATAACCAAAGCGATTATAAGAGCGCACTTGGGATTCTGTGCAAGGTGACCCGGTAATAAAATCACGTTCAATCCCCTGTGAATGCTCGCTTCCTCAAAAACCTTCTGTCCAACACGATGACTTATTAATGGCCCCCATGTCGGTGAATCAGGACACCATTGGAATCCAGAAAAACTGTAGCACTGTAATAAATCAATGTTTTAACGATACCGTTCCCTTTTAGTGCGTTCAGCGCCAGAAAGCTTGCTGCTCATTGGATCGTTGAGAAAATGTATTTAGCATTGTGGCTAACGGGGTTTTATTATAATAATTCTATGACGTTCAGTTCTTCAGCAGGGTTTCATGTTGTATTCTTTTCTACTGTATTCTAATCAGTCGTGTTGTTTTCTATTGTAAGTGAAGGAATATACAACATAGGGATGGAAATATTCAACATAGAGGCTAGCAAACAACTGATGATAAATGAAAGTGAAATCAAACCAACACCTCACACTGTGGATTATGTGTGGAAAATGCGAAAATTCATCTTCACTAATAATGAAGGTGTGAATTTCTCAGGCTGAACTACATGCGAAAATACTCCATGTAGCTCATTAAGGTCATTAAAAAAACATTTATGACACTGTAGCTGTTTCATTCTGTATGGAACTGGAAACTGGAAACTGGAAACTGGAACTGTCTGGTACTACATGATATGTAGAAAAGAATATAATAGAATTTAGAATGCTTTCAATTCTATTCCAATCAATTTTTCTGATTGCATTTTATATTACATCATTACATTCCTGCTTACTGTATTCTTGGAATTCTATGCAATTATTGCAAATTAATTCTATTGTGTTGTGTTTGTTATTTTTGTCACATGTACACTGCAGCACAATCATATTCTTACTTCGCATATACCAGCGATTTTAGAAAGTTGTGGTCAGCCATGATACATCACTCCTGGAGCACAAAGGGTTAAGGGCCCCAAGAGTGGTTGCTTGGTGATACCAGGCTTTAAACCCCTGACCTTCTGATCAGTAATCACAATCACAATCCACGATTAACACTGATCAGTGTATAATAGAATTTGTTTAAAGCATCCAATTCTAATCCGATCTACTGTTCTATTTTCGATTACATTCTTGCCTTCTGTATTCTACTTCTTGGAATTCCATTCAATAACCTTCTATGGTAATTTATTGTATTGTGTTTTGTCGTGTTGTGTTGTGTCTGGTACTCTGTTTAATTTTATTACTTTGTATTTTGCTTGATTGTGAAATATTCACTGAATAAAATTGGAATGGCAGATGATTCTATAATAATATTCGTGGCGTTGGAGGTGAAGCTGGAGGTAGCAGTGATGATTCAAAATTCTAATTAGAGGTACAATGCAGGTAGGACCTTTTGGAGACAAGGTGAGAGGTGCGATTGAGATGGTTTGGTCATGTGTAATGGAGAGACATGGGGTATATTCGTGGAAAAATGGAGGAAAGGAGGTAGGCCAAGGATGAGGTTGATGAATGTGTTGAAGGAAGACATGCAGGGGGTTGATTTGAAAGAGACAGATGTAGAGGACAGGGTGGTATGGAGACAGATGATGCCATGTGAAGACCCCCAATGGGAGCATCCGAAAAAAATAAGATACGACTGCAATAATATTTGTGCTTATTAATAAGATTGTGTCATGTTCTCACCTGCTTTTCCAGTCTGGATCTCCACAGAGGGGCTGAAACGCCCACAGCCAGCCGAGGTTCTGGCCCTGATCTGAAAGATGTAGCTGGTGCCAGGTTTGAGCCCGGATACTTTTGCACTTGTTGTCTTCGACTTCAGGGTGGAATAGCTCTGCTGCTCTTTGTCCTGTGGGAAAATCCCAGACAAATTCCTTGAACTTTCTCAGAGATTATGCTGCCTGATCAAACTTTTAAAGTTTGATGAGCCATCTAATTGGCCATGATGCTAATGAAGATCCTAGTTGAAAACCAGGACACAGAATCTTCCATATATTAGGATCTGAGGCCAGTGTCAGGCTTTTACCTTGAAAAACTTTTCAACCTCATGAGCAGCCGTATGCAAATCTCATTTGCTCTCCGTGTGGTGCCGACCACTGTTTGCTAATTCCCCCACACAGCTGAGATCCCTCTTGGCCCATTAGGCGGCAAAGCTCCCGACTCGCTCGGCAATTAACGGCTCCCCGGTGCTTGGCATGGCCCACACTGTTTGCCGTTCATTGTCACTTTCAATAATCAGACTAAATCGTGACAAACCGCCACTGGTTGGTAATTTTCATTCAATTAAATGGAGATGCCATCGAGCCATGTGATTGAATTGCACGATCTGTGGCCAACCAAGCCCCATAAACAAACCTGACCCTTCTCTAATGGTTCGCTCCGATCACTTTGTGTTCAGTGAAAGCCACATTGTTTTATTCAAATCGCATCTGATATAAACATGAGCACCCCTGCTGTCATGCAGACATTAAATACAATGTTTACCTCTTATTTATTTATATTTTCATACAAATAACCTCACAAAACATATTTTACATGAAGGTTTGTCCCACCTTTTCATAATATTTAATATCATACTCCAGGATTACTCCATTGGGCTGCTCAGGTTCATGCCACATGAGGGTGATGCTGTTTGTGCTGGCATTCTCTTGACGTATCGCCATCACCTGAGAGGGAGCTGGAAAAAAAGATGTCATATTCAAAACTTTTCTTTTTGGAATTTTGCATTATTACATGATTTAAATATGTGTGGATGACCTTTAATACTGGATACACCAAAGTAGCTTTAGGTCCTTTAAGCTCTTTAAGCTCTTCGTATCTGTACTTGACTACATTTAGTGAAATCAGTCGTTTCTTTTTATTTACGAGGATAAAAACGTAAATGGTGAAACACGCAGCGAGTCACCAATCAGGGTTGAGCGCACACTCTGTTTTAAACCTGTTCTGATTGGCGCTTGGTGCATCTACTTATCACCAACATACAGTTCAGCATCAGTTCAACATCAAGCAGAACATTTAGAGAGGAATAAATGATGAAGAAACTCCAGACTCGAACTCAACACAACACACGTGACCTCATTTACACGTTTTTTTTTTAAGTAGTTTAAAAGGTTTTGGATTTATGATCATTGTAATACAAATCAATCAGTGTTTGAGTCATTAATATCATTCTATTAATAGATCAGTGTGCTGAGAGTCACATTCTAGTCTTTTTACGTAAACTGAGGTGATTAAGTAAAGAGTCTTGTGATAAAAATGACAATAGGAACATTATAGTCATAATAAATCACAGTACTTTGGATACTTAAGTACATTTGAAGGCAATTTGTACTTTTACTCAAGTGAAAGTTTAAACTTTTACTGGAGTCACATTTTACCGACTGGATCTACTTGACCTCAATTACATGCTTTGTGTACTTCCAACACTGCTCTTTAAGTGTTCTTAAAATGTTTCTATAGAGTGTGCAAGACGTTTGGTAGCTTCTGAAGAGGTTATAATAGGAACCCTCTCTGGTTTTAATTTTATTTTTTACTAGGAACCATCTCTGTTTCCTAGCAGAAATATTTAGGAAGCAAAAAACCCTTAAGACTCATAAGATCACTTACATTTATGACATTTGGCAGACCCCCTTGTAAACGACTTACAATTGATTTTAAAGGATAAGGGCCTTGCTCAAGGGCCCAGCAGTTGTTGGAGCTGGGATGTGAACTCATGACCTTTTATCAGAAGTCAGATCCAATTCCCTACATTTATTCCCTACCACAAGCTTAAAGAACCTGTTCCTCTGGAAACTGGCAAGCGGACAACCTCAGAATTTGCTGATGCAAGTTGAAGCAAGTACTCCAACCTCAAAACTGTAATAAATAAAGCTTTGTTGGCTTTTACACAAAATATATAATACGTCCCACATAGTAAAAGTCTCCTACCTGCCTGATTTGTCATAATGTTGACTGTGGCATAAGGCGGCGAAACCTTGCTCAAGTGCGATACCCCATTCATCACAAGGATGCGGAAGGTGTAGTTAGTGTGTGCCACCAGGTTGATCACGTTCACCCATGGCTCCGTCAGTCCCTTCTGCTGGGGGATGAACCTGATTGAGCTGACTCCCATTCGTGACACCATTCCATTTACACCTAAACCTCCTCCACTGCCAGTTGCTCCTCCACCGGGGCTTCCTTGGGCTCCAACAGCAGCTCCTAATATCCCATTGACAAAGGTTCCTCCGACATTGCAGTTCTCACATTGCTCTCCAGGCTTTACGCATTTTTGGCACTGAACGTCATAGATAATATCGGCACGGCCACCCGTGTCCAAAGGGGAACCCCATTCCAGGTTAACGGTGGTTCCGTTTACAGACGAAATGACATTGATAGGTGCAGATGGAGGTTCTGTTGGGACACAATAGCCATCATTTAATGATTTGCGAAAGGGTTGAGGTATTAAAGTATCAGACTTGCAAATTAAATGCCTAGTCTTTTAGATTTCATAAGGATATTAGATGAGGTATTTTTTTTTACTCTTTCGATATCATTGATGCTTACACTTCATTCAAAACGAATCTCCTATAGGTTCAACATCCTATATGTTCAACATACATACTTGTGCAAGGAGCACTGGGAGGGTCAGTAGATGTTCGGTAGTAGTTGGTGTTGCAAGGGCAATTGAGAGCAGCCCTGGTCTCTGAGTGGCTATGGAGAGGACATTTTCCACAAAGCTGGCCTCCAGCAACAGGTTTGTAGAAGCCCACTTCACAGGCTGAAAGGACATGAAAAATATGACGAAGATAATGTTACACCAAACTAATGTTGTGGAAAATGTGTACAAATTTATTCAAGCAAAGCTGGGGTGGATTTTCATCTTCAGGTCCCTGATCCAATCCTGACCTAAGTGAAGGGGGTACATTTTGCATCTGCTTTTTGTGTCTTTGAGGGTTTCATCTGGGTTCTCTTGTTTCTCCTCACTGTAAATTTCCCCTCACTGTTAATGAGTGTGCATGAAATCTAGAATACATCTGAGTTATTTCCAGAAACTGCTCTGTATTCATCGCAAACCTTTGCACGACATGACGAATGAAATAAAGGTACCTGTGCTCCTCACCTGACTTTAAAAACATGCTCTCATTACCTTTAAAATCTACACTCCTGCGCAAGATAAATGGGCCGAGTCCAAAATGACAAATATAACATTTATTGCATTTGGCAGAGACCTTTATCCAGAGCGACTTACAATTATCTTATTTATACGCTGAGCAGTTGAAAGGTTATAGGACTTTAGAGGCACACTTTAGCAGCTTGATAGTGCTAGGATTTAACCTCACAAGCTTCAGATCAGAAGTTCTACATCTTAACCATTGAGTTAACCCTCCCAAAATATACAGCATTCAATAGTCTAAGCAAATCATTGGTCAGAAAATGAGCAAAAATTAAACCAAGGCACACTTCAGACTCTCCCATGCCACCATTTAATCAGTTATGGTTACAAGGAAGGCATGCTTCAAGACGTGTCTTTGTTCTAGCACTGAGGTTCTGGAATTAATTTCCAGTTGATGCCCTAGCAGCTAAGGCAGCTGTTACTAATCCAGACTAAGACAGCTACACTAATCCAGATAAACTTTTAAATGGCGCTTTTGTCTAGAAAAGGCTACACGCCTTCAACTATTTCCCAAAAGTTTCTCGTCCACACTGAAATATCTGAAAAGACTTACATCCCTGTACTGACGTTTATTTACGTTCCGGCTCTAGAAATGTTGCGGCAATGATGATCGTTTTCAAAATTCGCCTCCATCGTTACAATTTATACTGTGATGCAAAAACGTGTACAATTTGCCAAAACAAGGAATATACATTTTCAAATGAAATCGTATTTGTGTGGACATACAAGTCTAAACACCTCATTCTTCCAGAATAACTTAAATGGGTATTTCTGAATGTAAAAAAGACTTTTATTCTCTATTCATATTTTCTCCAAAAAAAAAAGTTTGTTACCTGATTATTTTCTTGATCTAATGAACCAGAATCAAAATGTATTTATTGATCGAGACCTCAAGGCAGTTTTAACATAAATACCATAAATATAAATGTACTGTGGCAATTTTATGGCAGTAAGGTATTAAAGGAAAAAGCTAAAAAATGAGAAATCCACTTGATTAATTAATTATTAATACAATTAATTAACAATAAAATGTTTGATCAAAAAACATTGAGCTTGAGATTGTGGGATTTCTAGTGTCTTTGCGAAACAAGAACAATTTTAGGAATTAATCCAGAGTCCAGATAGTCAAACAAACAAAAAAAAGAACTTTATGATGCTATGATGTTTAAAATTTTATATTTTTATACATTATATATTTTATTTTGAAATATTCTATTTCTATTTATATGATGGACATGTCGTTGTATGAATGTGTGTGACAAATAAAATGTGATTAGATTTGATTATATGTAGATCAGGTTTAACAATAAACCTCACAAAGCAGAAATAAATCGATTATGATTCAACATTTTGGATTCATGAAATTATTGTAAAAAATGAATTACATTTATAAATGAATTAAACAAAAAATATAAATGTATATATATTTCTTTTTGAATAATGCACAGAAGTGGAGGATTTAATGCTTTAGTAACTAGTAACCGTGTAAAGGTATAATTCCTGTTCAGTTCAGTTTTATTTGTAGATCAGTTTCAGGTAAATCCTGAAGCTGGAGGTATTTCTGTTTGTTGACCCACCAGTCCCTAAACTGTCCAAACAAGGGTTGAGATATTTGCTGCACATAAGCACCACAGCACTGTCATCAGCCCTGCAGTTTGGCATGTGTAATGAGATTGTAGCTGCAGATGGCCCCGAGCATACCGATAAGAGAAAAAGAGAGACATGACTAAAGATACATGAATTAGCAATTGAAGCATTTTTTCGCTCTCTGGAAACAATCCTCTGCCCAGGGAACCTGCAAGAATTCCTGATTGCGATGTTTCGTCGCTCTTTGGTTTCTTTACTTGTTTTATCCCAATAATCTCCTGCATACTATGATGTTTTTGTTCTTTGTGAGTGTAAACGCAGGCCACGATAAGCATCGAGTGTGGACCCTTTTCATGCCTTTGAAGTTCGGAAGTTCAGCACCACAAATCAGATGACACGCTTGCAAACAGCAACATGCTCTAAAACAGCCTGGATGGAGTGTAAGACTGTTGTAAGATCTCTTGCAGATAAATTGAACATGGACACAGTAAACTCACAGCCAGTCAGTATTCCTTTTTAGTAGACCTACTGATGGAACAGAGCTCCTCTAGTGAAGACTCATTCGGCTCCTCTGTAGAAAGAAGTGTTACAGGTAATCATCTGTACCAACAGTGTAACTACATCTATTTTTATATCTATATCCACTACCACTTTACTGCTATTCGTCCATCTGCTGTTTACACTTTGCTGTCTGTTTGTCTGTCTGTCTGTCTGTCTGTCTGTCTGTCTGTCTGTCTGTCTGTCTGTCTGTCTGTCCTATCTATCTATCTATCTATCTATCTATCTATCTATCTATCTATCTATCTATCTATCTATCTATCTATCTAGCTACATTTCTGTCAATTTATATGTCTAAAAAACAGGCCCACAGCATAATTTCGCCACCACCATGCTTCACTCTTGAGGTGATATTGGACAGGTGATGTTATCTGGTTTTCTCCAGAGATACAATTTAGAACTAAGTAGAAACAGTTTAATCTAGACTCTAGTCAAGGTGTAGAAACATCTCAGCAACAATCATGAGAAACAAGAGGCACCTGAGCAAAAGATTTGTTGCAAAGGGTCTAAATACATATGTACATGTGATATTTAAGTTTTTCCATTTTCGTACATTTGCAGATATTTTGTTTTAACTTTGTCATTATGGGGTACTGAGTGCAAATTGGTGAAATAAACAATGAATTAAAACAATTGTAGTGTCTGTCTGTCTGTCTGTCTGTCTGTCTGTCTGTCTGTCTGTCTGTCTGTCGATCTACCCACACACTTATTTTTTGGTAATGTTTCAGATATTAAATGCACAGTAAATGTATGTATTCAGCCTTGAATGGCCACTTCAGCTTGGAGGGTATACTCACTTTGTATTGGGCTTAAATCTTACTTCTGTCTCTCTTTTCTCTGTATCGGCATATCATTTGGTTTGTCAGCACCTGTCAGTGGAATGCACCCACTGCAGGGGGGATTTGCATCACTATGAATTTTAATGAATATTTACAGCCATCATGTGTTGACCTTGATATTTTTACTTTTGATATAAATGAATAAATGGTTGGAAATGTTTTTTTTTTTCTTTTTCTTCCACATACTTGACAACTACAGCATTAACTATGCATGGGATCTCTGAAAACTCTGTGTGTACTCCAAGATTCTGTAATAAAACCAAACTCAAAAAACTGCTCTTTGGGGATTTCTTGACTTTAATGATAGTTTTTGCGAATGCTGCCCTGTAATAAAGTCACATGCAATACAGGCTATGGCTTAGTGAAGCTCAGTCAAGGTTGTCTTTGCAAAAACGGTTCACCCCCGTGGACTGAGGCGCGGACCACATCCAATTTCAACACCACGGTCTCGCGCTTACAAATTTCAAAGAGTTTTTAAAAGTTACAAGTTGAGGTGGTCCAGGGTCACAACTGGACATCTTCCATAAACATTGTTTGGGTTATTCGATATGCAAATATTTCCTTTAAGAAATTGTGATTTTTTGAGGAAGGGCAAGAAGGAAGTTCATAAATGTGGCAGATGTAGAGGCCAGGGTAGATGTAGATGGATGATAAAGCCGAAAGATGAAGAAAAAGAAGAGTAAGATGGTTCTTTATCTATTTATTTATTATTTGTTTATTTATTTGTAGATGGAATTTGATGGTAAATCTTTACCCCACAACACAAATTATATACTTTTTTAATAAGAAAAAATATACAGTAATTCCATACGATCAAAACTGAACTATCTCGCTTTCACAAGTCATTCACGTTGCCATAAAAACATTTGTTGTGTAAATGTTCCAAAATTACAACAGTGAGGAACCCTCAGTGAAGGGTGCAGTTTAGTACATTTTATGTACACAATTTTGTTTTAATTGTAGATATGCAAGTGTGTTATCTGTACGAGAATCCAAAAATTGTCTATCAAAAAGTCCATAGTCTTGTTTAAAGCAAATGCAGGACAACGTATTAACACCAACAGCTGAGCACCCTGGAAAATCAGAAATCAATGAATCCAAGATACAGAGGCTAAAGCGTGTAGATAAAGAACCTAACACTGAATTCTACTATTATTGGAAATCCAAGCTGATTTTCTAAAGCGCCACAACAATATTTCAGTACTTTTGCTCGGAAAACTATGGACATATTTTATTTGACAGACAGACAGACAGACAAACAGACAGACAGACAGACAGACAGACAGACAGGCAGATAGACCGACAAACAGACAGACAGACAGACAGACAGACAGACAGACAGACAGACAGACAGACAGACAGAAAGGCAGACAGACAGACAGACAGACAGAAAGACAGACAGACAGACGGATGTGCAAATTGACTAGTGCAGAAATTGCTGGCTTCTAAAATATAATTAATGTATAACATTCTTTGCAAGCAATTTACACGCAGACAAAACCAAAAGACATGATTATTAAACACACACAGAGAACAGTCAGGCAATTCACAAACAAGGTCAAGGAACCCAGAGAAAAAAAAAGGTTAGCAATCATAGAATACAATGTCACAGAACTGGAAAAGTGAATGAGTGTCGTTTTAAACCGTGTGCGTGTGTGTGTTTCTGTGTGTGTGTGTGTTTTGTGATTGAAACATGTGCTTGCGGTCACAAATTCCTGTGACTGAGAACAAGTAAGCTGCCATGTTTTTTTGGGGATCTGGATCAGCCATGTTTGTAGGTCGTAGTGTTCTGGGTAATTGAGTTCTTGTTTTTGATACGAATCAAAATTTTGATGGAAAAAAGACTTAAAAACAATAATCTATCTATCTGGTAGGGGTGTAATGGTCCGCAAAATACACTTCTGGTTCTGTACATTCCATAGTTTAAAGTCACAGTCCTTTTTTCAATTTTGATTTGGTTAGGAGGAAGAAATGCTGCTAGATGGCAAAGCGAAGCAAGAAAGCGAAGACTGTGACAGAAATTAAGAAAAACAAAGAACAAAAAGTAAAGGATTAAAAGTTTAGGGATACGTAGTGTACAGGAGTTATAGTAAAAAATGAGTTTTCCTTCTGCCTCCACCAGTGTCTTCTTTAGCTCAAGTCGTCTCATCTCCAAGGTAAATACACTGCATAAAACCTCATTATATCTTTACATACTCTTTCTACTATGTTTTTATACAAGATTTGTTATTTAGAAATGTATTTTTTCAAATTTAATAACATGAAACATAAAAATTGGAGTGGCATTTTACGGGTTGGAACGGATTAATGCCATTTTAAGTATTTTCAATGAGGAAAATGTATTTGATGTGCGAGCAAATTGGAACGAATTAAACTCGTAAGTCAAGGTACCACTGTATATACAGTACAGACCAAAAGTTTGGACACACCTTCTCATTCAAAGAGTTTTCTTCATTTTCATGACTATGAAAATTGTAGATTCACACTGAATATATATGGAATTATATACATAACAAAAAAGTGTGAAATAACCAAAAAATGTCATATTGTAGGTTCTTCAAAGTAGCCACCTTTAGCTTTGATTACTGCTTTGCACACTCTTGACATTCTTTTGATGAGCTTCAAGAGGTAGTCACCTGAAATGGTCTTCCAACAGTCTTGAAGGAGTTCCCCGAGAGATGCTTGGCACGTGTTGGCCCTTTTGCCTTCACTCTGCGGTCCAGCTCACCCCTAAACCATCTCGATTGGGTTCAGGTCCAGTGACTGTGGAGGCCAGGTCATCTGGCGCAGCACCCCATCACTCTCCTTCTTGGTCAAATAGCCCTTGATGCCTTCAGTGTGACTCTACAATTTTCACAGTCATGAAAAAAAAGTGCACTATTTGAATGAGAAGGTGTGTCCGAACTTTTGGTCTGTACTGTATATAAATAAATAAAATGCATCAAATGAATGCAATAAAATGTTTTATTATACTGATTAAATTGAGTATATATCCATATTGCTGGACAGTCACACTGCGCTATCGGTACCTGAAACACGATTTGTACTGCGCATAAAAAAAAAACTCAGCTCAACTCTCTCAGCTCAAGTGAAGGGAAAATTGTGTTAATGCTGTACAAGTTTAAAGAGGAAGTACGTATGGCTGGAAAAGTCATGTGTCCCAATACTTTTAGTGTGTATAGTGTATCTAAGAGGTAATAACACTGTCGGTGTGAATATTTCCACTTCAGGATGCTTTTCCACATGACTAAACACTCGTCAAAATCCCGAGGTGTCATCAGGGAGTGAAGAGCAGCTGCCAATGAGCTGTGAGGATTCGACTGAGTAATGAATGATTTGTGAAATGAAAGCAGGAAATGAGACTTCATCCTGACGACTCTGTAAAGATCTCTCGCTCTGTAAAAGTTATGACACACATGGAGGGAGTGTATAATGGGTGTATAATGGGAGTTATAATGGGGGTATAATAGGGGGTTATAATAGAGAGTATTTTGGAAGGCATAATGGGTGCAAAATGAGGTGTGTTATATTATGGTGTGTGTATATTGGGGCTATAATAGGGGTTATAATAGGGTATAATGGGGGTTATAATGAGGCGTGTTATATTGAGCTGGGTATAATGGGGGTTATAATTGAGCGTGTTATATAAAGGTGGATCTCATTTGGTTTAATGGGAGTTTATAATGGGAGTTTATAATAATGCAGTTATATTGAGTTGGTATAATTGAGGTTTAATGGCGTATAATAAGAGGTTATAATGGTGCAGTTAAACTGAGATAGGTATAATGGACAGTATAATGGGGTATAATGGGGCAGTTATATTAAGCTGGATATAATCGGGGTTTAATGGGGGTATAATAAGAGGTTATAATGGGGCAGTTATATTGAGTTGGGTATAATGGGGGTTATAAGAGGGCTATAATGAGAGTTTATAATGGGGCGTGTTATATTAAGATGGGTATAATCGGGGTTTAATAGGGGTATAATGATAGGTTATAATGGGACATTTATATTGAGCTGGGTATAATAGAGGGTATAATGAGGCTATAATGAGAGGTTATTATGGGGTAGTTATATTGATCTGGGTATATTGGGGGGTATAATGGGGGGTATATTAACTGTGACCCTATAATATAAATAATAAATGTAATAAATAATACAATTATAAATATTATGAATTCGACACTTGGTACATGTGTGTGTATATATGGTTTTGTGTGTGTGTGTGTGTGTGTGTGTGTGTGTGTGTGTGTGTGTCAGTGCACAGCAATAAAGAGTCTTTCTCTCACCATCTTTTCTTTTTCTGTCACAGGTGTGTGTGTGTGTGTGTGTGTGTGTGTGTGTGTGTGTGTGTGTGTGTGTGTGTGTGTGCGCTTGTAAGCCGTGTGTAGGAGCTGTGTGTAATCTGTATGTAAGCTGAGTGTGATTTGTGCGAGCTGTGTGTGTGTTTGTGTGTGACTAAGCTGTGTGTGAACTGTGTGTGTCTAAGCTGTGTGTGTGTGTGTACGGTGTGTGTCATGTTTGTGTCTATATTGTGTGTGTTTAAGATTTGACGTGTGAGAGCTGTGTGTGTGTGTGTGTGTGTGTGTGTGTGAGAGAGAGCTGTGTGTAAACTGTGTAAGTGTGTGTGTGTGTGTGTGAGAAAGAAAGTGAGAGTAGTGGGCATGTTAATGCTACGTGTGTGTGCAAGCTGTGTGTGTGATTTGTGTGATTTGTGAGTGTGTGTGTGTGTGCGGTCTGTATGTAAGCTACAGAAATTACATAAATGTCCACACTGTGGGGCAAATAAAGATATATCTTATCTTAATGCATGTGTGATGTACATGTGACTAAACTGTGTGTGTGTGTGTGTGTGTGTGTGTGTGTGTCTGTGTGTGTGTGTGTGTGTGAGTGTGTGTGTGCACGCATGCATCAGTAAACTGAGGCGTCTTTTAGCCATGACATTATTAGAGGTTAGTGACATTTGCAGGCAGCCAATCTGTCTTCAGGCTGCAGGCCACCGTACAGCGATACTCATCACCACCGGCACCATCTGGATCCTGAACCTTCTGCTCATTACAGCGTCGCTGATACCATACAACACCCCCCCTAACCCCCCTAACCCCACCCC
>MU551607.1:1400684-1426105 GCA_024362625.1 Silurus asotus | reverse complement strand
TTTCTTTCTTTCTTTCTTTCTTTCTTTCTTTCTTTCTTTCTTTCTTTCTTTCTTTCTTTCTTCCTTCTTTCTATATCCTCTTTCTTTCTTTTTTTCTTTCTTTCTTTCTTTCTTTCTTTCTTTCTTTCTTTCTTTCTTTCTTTCTTTCTTTCTTTCTCTCTTTCTTTCTTTCTTTTATTCTTTCTTTCTTTCTTTCTTTCTTGAAATCGCTTCTTTCGCAACTCTTAAAGTCAGAACTACCAGATCCCTACACGTTGAAAACTTTGCCATTATGCAACACTGATACTAATGATTCCATGAGTATTGTAGAAATAAATGTCTGATAGATTCTGAGATTCTGAATTTCCTCATTCTTACACACTCGTGTTGTGGTAAATGTGAGAATTTAAAGGGCTTAAAAACTTCACCCAAGTGGTATGATGGGTTTTTTTTCAGCAGAGATGATCATAGCCTCAGACTCTCTCTCTCTTGTGTTTTGGCAGAAAGTCCAGTCTGATGCTAATGAAGAAGTTTAATCTACCTGAACGCTCCCCCCCATGGGCATCCCATTTTAATTATGTTATTAAATGTCTCCCGCCAGTGCTAATAGGCTGCATAGCAACACGCCACTTCTCTAAAGAGTTTTGCCGGGTGAAAAAAAAAAAACGGGAACTTGACTGCAGCTATTAGAGCCGTCTCTGCCAAAATCACTATTAGAAAAGAAAAACGCTGTGAAGTGGAGCAAATACGCGATTAGACTTTGCCCCAATGGGCCCAAAGCATCTCAATTTATCTCCATTTACTGGGCAAATTTTTTTTTATAGCTCAAAAATATGAACTACACGCAGGAGGATTTCATATCCCGTAATAACATGTTTACAGAGACAACTTGGAATCAGATTTGTCCTGTTGAATAATATCCCACGTGAGCTGAAGGAAAAAAAAGAAATGAAAAATGATGTGATGAAGTTGTTCTTCATTATTTATTATACAGAAACATGTCTCAAAGTGTTTTATTCCACTTATACTTTATACCACAACAGTTAGTCAGAGGAAGTAACACTGTGAACACTATACGATGTCCTTGAAATCCATGTTAATGGTGTCAATGGTGTGCATAATGTCTATAGTGTCCATGGAACTCATGTTTATTATGTTTATGGTTTCCATAATGTCTATGGAATCTGTGTTCATGGTGCCTAAAGTGTCCATAATTTCCATACTGTCAATGGAATCCATGTTTATGGTGTCTATGTTGTCCATTTCAGTCCATGTTTATGGTGGATTTCTGGATTTCATAATGTCAATGTTGTCCATGAAATCTCCTTTTTTTGTGTCTTTGGTGTCCATAATGTCCATGGAATCCAAGTTTATGGTGTCTATAATGTCCATTGAATCTATGTCCATAGTGTTAATGTAATATTTGTGTCTACGGTGTCTATGGAATCCAGCTTTATGGTTTGTAAAGACTCTATAATGTCCATGGTATCTTTGAAATCCACGTTTATGTTGTCTATGGTGTCCATGGAATTCATGTTTATTATGTCTATGGTTTCCATAATGTCTATGGAATTTGTGTTTTTGGTTCCTAAAGTGTCCATAATGTCCATAGTGTCAATGGAATCCATATTTATGGTGTCCAGGTTGTCCATTTAATCCATGTTTACAGTGGATCTTTTGAGTTCATAATGTCAATGTTGTCCATGAAATCTACTTTTATTGTGTCTATGGTGTCCGTAATGTCCATGGAATCCGAGTTTATGGTGTCTATAATGTCTATTGAAACTATGTCCATGGTGTAAATGTAATATTTGTGTCTATGGTGTCTTTGGAATCCACTTTTATGTTGTCTATGATGTCCATGTGATCCATATTGATGGTGTATAATGTTGATAATGTCTATGGTGTCCATGGAATTCATGTTTATTATGTCTATGTTGTTCAAAATGTCTAGAATTTGTGTTTATGGTGCCTAAAGTGTCCATAATGTCCATAGTGTCAATGGAATCAATATTTATAATGCCTATAGTGTCCATGTTGTCAATTTAGTCCATGTTTATAGTGGAATTTTTGATTCATAATGTCAGTGTTGTCCATAGAATCTGTTTTTATTGTGTCTATAATGTCCATAATGTCCATGGTGCCAATGGAATCCATGTTTATGGTGTCTATAATGTCAATTGAAACCATGTCCATGGAATCCAATCTTTTGGTTTGTAAAGTCTCCATAATATCCATGGTGTCTTTGGAATCCACGATGTCCATGGAATCCATATTGATGGTGTATAATGTTTATGGTGTCTATGGAATCCATGTTTATTATGTCAATGGTGTTCAAAATGTTCATGGTGTACATGATATTTACATGTGCCAGTTTTATGCCAATGAGTTTGCTGTTTTCAGTTTGAGCAAGTTTAATGTCATACTGGCACATTCAATCCCCAGATTTGATCTTCTCTTCTCTTTCATTCCCTCACTGACTCACTGACATCAGACAATGTTGGAGCAAATCTGAAAAACAGGGCTTAAAAATGTTACTATACAAACAGATTATAATAAAACACGAGACTGCGGAGATCATTAGCTAATTCAGGCTGTTCGTTCGTTCGTTCATTCATTCGTTCGTTCGTTCGTTCGTTCTTTCTTTCTTTCTTTCTTTCTTTCTTTCTTTCTTTCTTTCTTTCTTTCTTTCTTTCGAATCATTAAACTGAGTCATGATTCGACAAACAACTCAAAACACAGAGAAGACACAAAAAGATGTCAAGTACAGATCAAACCCTTTTCGCTGTTCGAAAATACTGTGCAATCGCACGCCAGACGAGACGGACGCGTTCGTGTTAATGAGCGTTAAACAGTCGTTAATTGTCTGACTGAATTGCTGCCACCTCTTCAGGCTCGTCTAATTGATTTGTGTCGAAACGGAGGAAGGAATCTGTCTCTCAGTGGCTGCGACAAAATTGGAGGGAATGTCGGAATGAGAGTTACTGATATTATTTCTGCTCCAAATTACTGAGAAAACGAGTTTTGTCCTTTCGTCTGTCTGATTCTTGTGAAGCCAGACTTCGATTTATTTACAAGTTCAATATTGAATAGATTGAATAGTTCAAAAGGAGAAAATGTATGTTTATATCCATACAGAATATTTGAGTCTATCTCATGTGCGAACTAATCCTAGTGCAAAAGTATTTGCCATACACATTGCAAACACAATGTCGTCTTAATGTGGGGCTATGAGAACAGCAACAAAATGTTTAAATCACACATATGGAACTGCCCCCCTTTGTGAGCATGTAGTCTTTTACAATAAATTGTTTAAATTCAATATAAACAATTCACAACAAAACGTTTGCCATTATTATTGTTATTTTTTTGTATGACTCTCTATTCCAGCCTGCTATAAAGTTCATATACAATATTCCCAAAGTTGCTTGGACCCCGATGATCGCAGTGCTCCAGGTCACATACTTTTACTATTAATTGTCTGTATTTTTTGTGTTTACCAGCACTTTAAATTCAATCTGATTTTCGCCTGCTCCGCCTACCTCTGATGTCCAGTGACTGATAAAATTGCTTTTGCAGACCAAGGAATCACGTTATTATTTCTGCCGTTTGTGACATTCTGCATCGTGGAAGAAATGGAAGAAAAAAAAAGAATCCCAGAGACGAGTCATAATCTAGGTGACCAGACAGCAGCTAATGGCTTCACAGTCATTTCTCTTTTGTCCAAAAACCCTTTCTTCCAGCCATCACAAAAAAAAAACAAATACAGAAGTCCATCGCAATGAATTATGGAACAGTAATGAAAAAAAAGGATGAACAACCATGGAGGAGGTTTTGTTTGTTTAGTAGTGCCTTTATTGTGCAGAAAATGTCTCCTCATAGCCGAGTGTGGAGAGCTAAGTGATTGTGTGTGTTTGTGTGTGTGTGTGTGTGTGTGTGTGTGTGTGTGTGTGTGTGTGTGTGTGTATACTGTATATATATGTCGTCCTGATCTTTGCAATGTCTCTGTGGTGCATTTTCTCCACTTATTGATGATGGTTTTGACAGTGTTCTATGATAAATTCAGTGCTTTTATAGTCTTTTATAAACCTTTTCTGATTGCTGCCTTTTAACAAATAAGTCTCACAGTTTCTTTGGCAAATCTTTGTGGCCCATGGCTTTTAGAACAATGCAAAAATGGTGGTACCTCAGTGGTTACAGCAGTGGTGTCCAATCTTTTCCACAAAGAGCCAGTGTGGGTGCAGGTTTTCATTCAATGACTGCAAGTCCACACGACATTCTACATGTTTAATTCTTAGGATTTTCTTGATTGGTTTGGAATGAAACGCTGCACCCGCCCTTTCACCGGCCCTTTGTGGAAAAGATTGAACACCCCCGGGGTTGAACATCGGGCATTGAACTTGGGACCCTGAATAGCCCCCTTAACCATGTAGCAGCTCAGATGTATGAATGAGATCAATGTAATTCATTTTGAAAATGGGCATCTGTTTAATGCAGCGAATGTAATCCTAAGATTTAAGCAAATAATTCAGCAACAGATGACTTTTACCAGCTTTTAATCAAAATCAATGTAACTGATAGCAGATGTAGGTTAACCTACAGGCCTCATTTTGAGTGTGACTACATTCTCTGAGGACAGTTAGAGATCCCAGTATGAAAGCGTGTGCAGAATTATGCAATCAGGGAAAAAAAATATTCCTAATTATGAAATTTTTTTTTCTCTGGATTTGTGTTTGTTGGAAAATAAAATGTAAAATGTAACAAGTCGGACATTTATGTTGGTATTTCTGTCTGTAGAATTGCAATTGCATAAGAGTGAGTAGACCTTTTATATCCGCTGTAAATGTGTGTGTGAGATTTGAAATACAATTAAACCCTTTATCAGAACCCCCCCCAAAACACACACACACACACACACACACACACACACACACACACACATTCACTCTTCCTCCTCACTGCCAGCTGACAGATTAAACCTGTGCTTTGACACAATAGTGAAATCACACGGCGGGGTGTTAATATCATGCGGAACCTTCGCTTGATGTAACATCGTGTCTAAAAATGTCGCATGCTACAGTAAGACCTCTTTACTAAACATCGTTCTGTTTAGTTAAACATTTATAAACCATACGAATTCCTGATAGTGAATTTAAAGCGATGATAATAATAGAAAATGCATATAAAGATATGACATACACTTTTGCTAGTATGTAACAAATCCTATTTTTTAATAATCCTATTCCTAAATAAACAAAGGTTATAACATTTACAAATATCTAATTATAAAACATTGTTATCGCACAATGATTGCATTCTAGGAATTTCTTTTTTCTTAATCTTCTTTTACGAAGTATGTCAAGCAGCTTCTGGGGTTTGCGCCGGATCTCCGCAATGGTGTCAAAAAATCTGCAAACTTTGTGCTGGATCTTCATCTTCATAAAGAAAACAAAGTCCCCAAGAGCCAAATCTGGCGAGTAGGGTGGGTGCAGAAGTGAGATCATGTTGATTGTTCTCCGACGATCATCATACACAAGTTGCTGAATGTTTTCAACATTTTCAGGGATTGAGCTCGTTGAAGGTCTTCCAGATCTCTCCTCATCTTTCAGTTATGTTTTTCCTCTCCTGAAGCACGCGTGCCGCTCGAAACACTTCGAACGTCTCTTTGCAGCGTCGCCGTATGTCAACCTTATGTCATGCCGTCACTTAAATTTCACATTTGCTCTTTGTTCTAACTTGATGTCAATCATCATCGCAGACGTGCATTATCAGTCTCGAAACTTTATGATACCAGCTTGTATTTAGAATTGTGCAGAATTCCACAACACAGCAGTATAAGTGACTAATTAATGTATAATTAATAATTAAATTTTTTTTAAACAGTATTTTATCCTCATGCACAGCTGCATAATCCTGTCTATTTTTCCATCCTGGAGTAAAGAGATAAGTGATAATACCACAGATGTAACGTTGAGATCTAAAATGAATTGAAATATAAAAAAAACAATATCCAGTCATTTTTTTTTTTACTCCTCCATCTTCATATGTTACAATCCTCACTTTCTTTCTGCTACATCTGTAATCCCTCTAAAGCCACTACGTTACAGAGATTTCATCATGCAGCTGTTGTGATTATTAATTGTCTATTTATTCACTCAATGCAAAATCTATTTATCTCATTAAATCTGTGTGTGTGTGTGTGTGTGTGTGTGTGTGTGTGTGTGTGTGTGTGTGTGTGTGTGTGTGTATGTTTTTGTTTTCACTTTGTTAATGGGGAATGTTTACTGATCACAGTTGAGTATTGACAGGAAATTAATTTTAAATTGAATACTAACACAATCAAAAAAACCTTCCATACTGCCATCCTATACAGCTTGGTTTGGTGGTACTGGGATTTAAACACAGCAGCAGCTTGGTTTGGTGGTACTGGGATTAGAACTTGGTGGCAGCTTGGTTTGGTGGTATTGGGATTAAAACTCAGTGGCAGCTTGGTTTGGTGCTCTTGGGATTTCAATTAAGTGGTAGCTTGGGTTAATGGTACTGGGATTTGAACTCAGTGGCATCTTGGTTTGGTGGTACTGGGATTAAAACTGAGTTGCGGCTTGGTTTGGTGCTCTAGGGATTTAAAGTAAGTGGTAGCTTGGGTTAGTGGTACTGGGATTTGAACTCAGTGGCAGATTATTTTGGTGGTACTGGTATTTTAACTCAGTGGCAGCTTGGTTTGTTGGTGGCAGCTTGGTTTGATGGTGCTGGGATTTAAACTCAGCTTGGTCTAAAGTCTAGTTTATTAATCGGGTGAGCTACCATTTTACCAATGTCCCAACAATATTCAAAACCTTCCGCTATCGTTTCTCTCCTTTCTTTCCAAAATCTTTGAACGCTCTTGATCAGATAACCTGTGCACTGTTACGTAATTTAACATTGAAAACCTAACTAACTAACTAACTAACTAACTAACTAACTAACTAACTAACTAACTAACTAACTAACTAACTACCTAACTAACTAACTAACTAACTAACTAACTAACTAACTAACTAACTAATTAACTGTTTATAAGGTTTTCTTGACGGTTCTGTCCGACATTATCTGATGCTTTAGATGTTTATTTCCACTTTAATAAGAGCTTCGACTGCATTCAGATGATTATGCAAACACACCCCAGGTGTTCTGACCCTTTTAAAACATGCATTATGCAAAAGCTGCTCACATTAACGTGCCAAAAATCACAAACGCTGGCGCGAGTCTCAGGCAGGAATTAGCAACCTGAAGCACTCACCCGTTTCATGCATTACATTCGAATATAAACACTCATATATTATCCAGTACATTCATTTACAGCACCAATGAAGTCTTTAAAGAAAGACCTTGCTAATAGAAGAACTGTAATGTGCAGTAATGCAGTGTGTGTGTGTGTGTGTGTGTGTGTGTGTGTGTGTGTGTGCTGAGTATTGTATTGTATATTTTTTTCTTCTGAGGTTCGTGCAGGTTGAGTTAAATTTTTTTGTTTTTTGTTTTTTTGCAATTAAAAATTTAATTTATGAAAAAATTATCAACAATTTGGAAAAAAAAATAAAATAAATTGCATTTTTTTGTTCTGAGGTTCGTGCATGTTGAGTTTATTATTTTTTGTTTGTTTTTTTTTGCAATTAAAAATGTAATTTATGAAACATTTATTATTTTTTTTATATGAAATATAAAAAATATTTCATATAAATTTAGATTTTATATTTATATAGAAATTATGAAAAAAAAAAAGAAAAGATTTTTTTATTCTTGGAGTGTCTTAAAGTGTACAATATTTCTAATCAAACATAGAATCCTAACTTGGAAGTCAAAGGGAATTTCATTGGTGGGCTTGTCCTAGAAAGAAACGTCCAATCAGGAGCCATTTACACAAATGATAGATAATATGACACAAACCAGAGCAACATATTCAGAGACAATCTAAAACATCATGGGGCAGGGCAGGTGTGAGTATCTGGAAAAAGTGATTAACACTATTAGAAGAAGACGTGTTGGACTCCCATCTCCTGTCACACTTGTTGCTTTTTCAAAGCACATAGTGATCCATATGAACTTCTCAGCGTGAAGCCACAATGTTGTATGAAGCCAATAATAAATGCTGCAATGATGGTTGATATTTTACATCCGAATTTTTCCCACAAACCCGATTAACTCGAAAGCACACAATAAGAGTGCAAGAAATTATAAATGAGGTGGAAATTGTACATTTTAAACAAAAATTATGAATTTCCAAACATTAATTAAATTATCATGCGTTTTTATTTTAAAAGCAAAGGGAAAAAAAAGAAAAAAAGAATGAACGTCTTCCTTCCGAGTAAAACTTTAGATCAGTTTTAATTTTTTAAGTTCACATTTTCTCCAAAATTAAAAAAGAACAAAAGAACTATGAAAGAAAATCATGTCTAATGTCTTAAGCAATCAGTCAAATTTAATTCCATCAATTATTGTTTACACCCTTTTATAAAACTACTAACCCAAGAAAAGAAAGACAGCAGCAGGAGCAAGAAACAGGATTAAAAGGTCCACATAACATCTACATTTACTATAAATCTATTAGTTTTAAGGTATCTATCAGCTATCAGCATGAGCTCTGAACCCATGACCAATACTCAATTAGAAGATATCCACATTTAAAACACACGTCCATGTCATCATTCTGCACTTCAGCCTCTAACATGATGAAAATTTTATCAGCAAGAGGGAAATGACTTGGAGAAATCCTCCACTTGTGAACTCAGTGCATCTCTATTGCTCAGTTTCGTTTAAAAAAGGAGGAGCGAATTGATTCGTCCCACCGTGACGTCTCGATTCAGAGGACATTCCAACACTACAGTACATGGAAATGTAGATTTTGGTGTTTATTTTAAAGCTTAAATTCTGTGGAGGCCCTGAGCATTTCTTCACTACGCAATAAAAAAAATTATAAGAAATTAAAAAATACAATTAATTTTAATAAATGAAAGAAAAAAAAAAGATAGATAGATAGATAGAACAATAAAATAAATACATAAAAAAGAATAATATTAAAAACTAAAATAAATACAATTATTACAAAATAAATATATATATTGAATAATAATAATAATAATATAAAAAGATTCCATATACAAACATAAAAAAAATGATAATGATAAGCTGCATTTTGAAACTGTCAGCGTTGTTATACATCAGAACTGATCAAAATCCAGAATTCCTGCAAGTGTTTTTTTTGCCAAATAACATACTAATGACTTAAATCACGTTTTACGTTTAAATTGAGACCATTTTCCACTATCAAATATCACCTACACAAATCCATCTTTCTCTGGCCTTCCTGCTATTGGTTAATGAACTCCTCCCCGGCAGCACTACGCTTTCCGAGGCCGATCCAATCGGATAGATCTCTGTTTACAAGCTGTTATGAATAAGTCGAGCCCTCGGAGGCAGAGGAACATGTGTGGAGGAGTGTAAGTGGGTTAAATCAAGTCACTAAGTGAAGTGGATTTGACAAGGCTCCCTAGCAGCCGACATCCATGTACTGATTCATCCACTTTGAAATGTATATTTTCCCTCTCTGTCGTTTTTCACTCCTTTATCCAGACTGGAAAAAAGAGGTGTCGTAATACAGAGAGACGAGACGAAAAGAGAGGAGAAGAGAAGAGAAGAGAAGAGAAAAGAGAAGAGAAGAGAAGAGAAGAGAAGAGAAGAGAAGAGAAGAAAAGAGAAGAGATCAAAGGAGAGGAGAGGAGATAGGAGGAGAGGAGAGGCGATAGAAAGTGAGGACGGGAGAGGAGAGGAGAAAAAATGAGAGAAGATGAGATAAGAGTAGAAAATGAAGGATAAGAGGAGATGAGAGGAGATATGAGGAGAAAGAAGGGAGAGCGGAGATGAGAGGAAATGAGAGGAAGGAGAGCAGAGATGAGATGAGAAGAGAAGAGAGAGGAGCGAGAGGAGGGAAGAGAAGAGAGAGGAGAGGAGAGGAGAGAGAAGGGAGGAGAGGAGAGAAGATTGAGAGCAGAGCAGAGAAGAGAGGAGAGGAGATGAGAGGAGAGGAGATGAGAGGAGAGGAGAGGAGAGGAGAGAGGAGAGGAGAGAAGAGGAGAGGAGAGAAGAGGAGAGGAGAGAAGAGAAGAGAAGAGAGGAGAGAAGAGAGGAGAGGAGAGGAGAGGAGAGGAGAGGAGAGGAGAGAAGAGAAGAGAGGAGAGCAGAGGAGAGGAGAGGAGACGAGAGGAGGACTTTGTGCTTTGTTTTGATCAGCATTTTAGAAAGCACTCGTTTTTGTGCATGAAGACATTGTAGCATGTGTGTGTGCACATGCGCGCACGGAGGACGGAAGCTTAATACTATTGCTCTGACACTTAACCTCAGACAACAAACACACACAAATATTACTATTATTATTAAAATGTATTGTGTTGTACAAGCATTGATCCTGGCCTGAGTCAGATTTCTTTAGAAGAGTGTAAAAAATATCATAAAACTGAATAATTATCAGTTGCAAGTAAAAAAAAGTATATATATATATTTTGTGGTATCCTACCCAAATCAATCAATCTCTCACTACCGTCATTATGACGCCATGGCTACAGAAACCATCAGTATAATAAAGAAACGCAGTAGAACACATCACACAGGAATCTCATACAGTGAAAATAAAAGTCATTTTTTCATTTATAAAGCAATGAATTCAACACAATGAACACAATTCACGTCTCATTTCACTGTAGCCACAACTGCACCTTCAGCATTAATCATCTCTAACAAAAGCATCAATATTAACTTCATTAAATAAACCTGATGCAGGTTATGAGCACTGACTAGTGAATTCTCTGACCATCCAATCAAAGGATGTGAAAATGCTTATGTTATTGGATGCCTGCTGGATGGCCTCGATGTCACCACCTCGAAATCTAATTGGTTAAAGCTAATTCCTTCTAGCAGCATGAACTGTACGCTGCAAGGTCCTTCAGTATTTATTTTGAAGGCCTCAATGCAGATTCTTTTGACTGGGCAAAACGTGATGTGGTGGCTGAATTTTAATTGGATAGAAACTCTACTGTAAACAGAATGAATACATATTAATGGACAGATATATATTAAGACACAGGTCAGCAGAGAAGGCATTGCTGGCCCTAATAGTGTGCCACTAATACAACGCTCTGTAGGATAAAAAAACAGGTCACTTACCAATGCAAGCCTCTCTGTGCTCCTCAAACCCAGCACTGCACACACAGCGTCCAATAGGAACCAGCCACTCCCCCTCAGCGCTGCAGTACATCTTAGGCGTGTCCTTCTCCTCAGCATGATCCACGCACTGACCTCTGACCTCCACCAGGGATGAGGAATCTGCCCCAGTCACCACGTCCGTGAACACAGCCAGGTTCCTCGCCAGGCCGGTGCATTTCTTGTAGTAAACTCTCACCGAGACAATGGCGATGCAGGCCCCGATGTCCTGAAATGCCAAATAGAAGCCGCGTTTGCTCAGAGGCCCCACGCCACGCACCTCCGTGTTCAGCTTCAGCCTCCTGACTCCCAGGTCCACGTTGGTGAAGCTCTCGTCGGCAGCGATGGTGTCGATCTTGGAGAACTGGTTTTCTCGGAGGCCGGTTCCGACGTCCCGCTCCGTCTCGCAGTAGTGGAGGTTGAAGGTCTCCTTGCACGTGCCGAGAACGCCGGGCATGCTGTTGCAGTCGCGGAGTGTAAACTTAATCTCCGCATAGACCCGATGCGCTCCGCTCCGCTGGATCCATTTGGTACGCAGCCAGTTGTTCTGGTTGGGGCTCATGACATTGCACACCTGGTACGTATGAATGGGGCTGAAGTATTCGTCCATTTCGTTAATTGCGTCCCACTGCCAACAAAGGACGAGGAAGTTCAAGTTAGAGACACCACTACACCACTAATGGCATACATTTTACTTTCACTACAAACAGCTTTAATGTTTTACAGAGAATTTATGGAAAACAGACAAGTTCCTAAGGGGTTAAATGTGCTGTGCAGTTTGTATTTTATTGCAGTCCACAGACCAACAAATCATGAGAAGAACGGAAGTGTACCGTTTTCCTCTACCTGCTCAATGTAAGTGTAAGTGACCGAGATACAGTTTTAGACGATGTAGTAGATAAGTATTCAGATGGATGGAATAATGACTACATAAGTATCTTAGTATATGTGACTGTAATGTACAGCAATGACATTATGACATCATAACATTATAAGTGGTGAAGTAAAGAACACTGATTATCTCTTCATCATGGCACCTGTTGGTGGGTGGATTTATTTATTGGGCATTTATTGAACATTTTGTCCTCAAAGTCGACGTGTTCACAGCAGGATAAATGGGTGAGCGTAAAGATTTGACAAGGACCAAATTGTGACGTCTAGACGGCTGGGTCAGAGCGTCTCCAAAACTGCAGATCTTGTGGAATGTTCCTGGTCTGCAGTGGTCAGTATCTATTAAAATTGTTTCAAGGAAGGAAGAGTGGTTACCGGCGACAGGGTCGTGGGTGGCCGAGGCTCGTTGATGCACGTGGGAAGCGAAGGCTGGACCGTGTGGTCCGATCCAACCGACGAGCTCCTGTAGCTTAAACTGCTGAAAAGTTCATGCCGTTGATGCTCGATGGGTCACGACTGTTTTAGCAGCAATGTTATAGTAATGTTCTACCTGATCAGTGTATATTTGACAAATTAAGTATCTTCTTCTAATCCAAAGTACCATATTCAGGACTTTTCCACTGACCTTTCAGATGCTAACCCAGGCCCTGCTTAACTCTATACCAACTTATGTCAAGGCAAGACTTGTCAAATCATCAAATCAAGAATTCATCGAGAGCTTTAAGGTCTTCAGGCAATCAGCTCAGTTTTCTCAGCGAGCTTATGAAACATTAACGATGGCCAGTTGAAGGCTAGTTGCACTCTGCAAGACCTCAAGCTGGACCATATGGGACAGTGCGTCCATCAAGTTGGCTTTTATCTTCATGACTGCTCCACAGGCCCTGAAGATCGCTCACTGCCCAGGAGCAAGCGTGGAAGGGTAATTAATCGCAGAGAGGTGGGTACAAATGGGGCAAACTGAGACTCCAGGTAAGTGGCTTCAACTCGCACATATCAGAATGGAAAAATATTGAGGTGTTGTTATGTAGAGAATGTGTGTGTGTGTGTGTGTGTGTGCGTGCGTGCGTGCGTGCGTGTGTGTGTGTGGTAAAGGGATTCCCATAAAAAATAAAAACCTGACCAAAACCCTACTTTTTTTTCAAATGGAAATAATCTGAGAGACTCAACATTACAAAATAAAATTTGTTTATATTGTAGAAATAAAATTTTTCTTTCCATGTCTCTTCCAGCATCTTGTGGAGGATTAATATGGTAATGGCACATCACAGCTGCTTCAGGAACCTCAGCGGAAGAGTTCACGCTGATTACCTCAACACTTTTGTCAAATTTCACACTTAATGTTTTCTCGGAGTAGATCATATTTTCTCTGTTCTCGTTTCCGCTGCGTGTTCGAGCCTAAAGCGTGGGACGAGAAAAACAATTTGCGATATGAAAACCGTCATTTTATACGACTCACGGCGTCTGAGAACGTTCCTACTATACGTCTGCAGAAAATGTATTAGAGGTGTCTCAGTGATCCACACAGTCTTATAGTGAGTAATATTAAGCTTCATTAGCATTTATGAAGGAGCATTTCATTTTGATTGGCTGTTGAAGTTGAACTAGGAGACACAAACCTGTTCCAGTATGACAATGCCCCTGTGCACAAAGCCAGCTGCATGAAAATCTGATTTATATGGTTTGGAAGTGTGTGGAAGATCTTGAGTGGCCTGCCATAAGACTTTAGAAACCCCAATGAACACCTTTGGGATGAATGTGAAAGTTGACTGAACCCCAGGCCTCCTCACCTTTCACCTACATCACTACCTGAATTTACTAACACCCTTGTGAACAAAACTCTACAAAATCTAGTGGAACATCTTCCCAGAAGAGTGGAGGTTGTTTGAAAAGTCTCTTGGGATTAAATGTGGAATTTATAGATGTTCAAAAAAGCACACAAATCTTATGATCAGGTGTCCATAAACTTTTGTCCAAAAATCATTTGCGAACAGAGCATCCTCGACACCCCTAACACACACACACACACACACACACACACACACACCAGGACTGACATTAACTCTCATGTCTCTCTTCTTCACTCGTTACGAATGGCAAATATTTACTCGAACATCTGCAGGTCCGGAGTTAAGCACGGGAGAGAAAAATGACGACCTCTGACAGCGCGCGAAGACGAGGCTGTTCCTCCGAGATAAAGTGCACTCCGCATTCCTCCGGTGCTCAGCGCTCTGTAATTACCCGAGGAAGAAGAAAGAAGTGATTGTCCGCAGCAGTTATCGAGGTTTAACAGATGTGGATAAACATCTGGCTGTAGTATATTTGTGCTCTTACAAATAAAGCGACTTTTCTTGGTACCGAAGGAGACGACGAGGACACACATTGTACCCTTAAGACATGGCACTGTAAAAGGATCATTATTTAATCATTGAAACCATTGGTTCATGGTAGCACTCCAGTTGGAGAGAAACACCTGTCCGAGAGACCTGTCGTCTCCTGCTAAAATAAAATAATATAAAACTTCTATTCATATCCAGTACTAGAGCTTACGCAAGCCTCGAGGGTTCTTCGGGTTTTTCCCAAAGGAACCCCTTAGATCTTAAAACCTTGAATCTGCTCTGACCTTCTAACACTTCTTGCACCTGAAAGTGTAGACGCCTGCATAACGATTATCCCGAAGAGACATGAAGGAGCGGGGAAAAAAAAAAAATCAGCTACGTTTAAACGCCCGTAATTGGAACTTGTTCGCTCTTGTTCTTTATCGTAGTGGATACGGTGGGCATGAGGCAGGAATGTCAGTTCATCACAGAACAGCGGGCGCACACACACACACACACACACCCACACACACACACACACACACACACACACACACACACACACACACACAGAAGCAATTTATCTTAGCCAATTCACCTAGCAGCACATTTCCGGGAAGCAGGCGGTAATTGGAGAACCTGGAGGAAACCTGTATGGACGCAGGGAAAACTCGAGTTCAGCTCAAAATACTTGAGCTGTAAGACTGTAATGCGACCTGCTGCCCCACCAGGCCATCCTGTTTTCTTTCTTTTCTCTTATGTGTTTTTTTTTTTTTTTATATGCTCAACATTTAAAAGTAATTACCACACACACACACACACACACACACACACACACACACACACACACACACACACACACACACACACACACACACACGGGTGCGCACACACTCACTCAAAACACAAATTCCTCCTTTATTTAATTCGGAATCTTACTTCATTTGATCTCAAATCCGTCCAGCTGACAAAAATAACAAGAAATCCATGAATTCATGAAGCAGGTGAACATGCATTCTGATTGCTTTTATTATTTTTATTTTTTCCATTTGGGGAGATTTTACTTTACTACATTTCACAATATTTGACTTTTTACTCGACTACATTTAACGAAATCAGTCGTGTCTTATTATTTACGAGGATAAAAACGTAACTGGTGAAACACGCAACTACATGGTTTGTGTACTTCGTCCACCTAAAGCATACATTTTCATTTAGCTTTTCTCCAGCAGTGTAAAGTATTTCAGTAAATGTAATTTGTTATTGAAAGTGCGTCTTTCTAGTCTTACCGAGTGTCAAATGTATAAGGTGTCAAAGGATCATTTTACTTTTTTCTCCACTATATTTTAATAAACAATGTTTGTTACTGATTACATTTTGCACCTCTGCTGAAGATCTCATTAAGGCTCAACACTTCCCAACATGGTCACCATTCCATACTTTAACACCATGCAATTCCACCTTAACCGTGGTTCTTTGTTCATCAAACAACAAGATAGTGAGCTAAAAAGCGAAGCTCTGTAAGTGTTAGAAAGCAAACCATCATCTGAAGTGTCGTTTATAATGGAACGGCCTGCCCAGTCACTGCACCTAAATCCTGTTGCACCTCTCTGGGATAAACTGGATAGTAAAGAAATATTTAACTAGTGAAGAACATCTTTGGCAAGAATGTTCAGAGAAATGAACTGTCCAGGTGATGAGAGTGTGTGAAGCTGTTCTTCATGCTAAGGGAGGATTTTCCAATGAAAATATGTGGAGATTTATATATTGTTACATTACCGAGTTTTTGCATGGAAGCCAAAGTAACATGTTTCTCTCAAAACCCATGCATGACTTTTCAAACTTTCGACAGTCTCCAAATAAATTAAAAGATTCATTATCACAGAATGTGTTTACGGAGACTCGGATGAACGGTACATCTACGAGCGTTACACATGATCCTAGAGGTACGCAATGGCACGTGAAAAGTCCGACAACATGACAAAATGCCATGACAAGGGATGATGACATCCATATCATCTCAGTCTTCGAAGCCATTTGTCACAGCTGTCTTATCAGCTGTATCGATTGGCGGGAGAGGAGAGCACAAGAGAGGAGAGAAGCTGAAAATGAACTTGTCACGGCAAAAACAGGAGGCAGATGGGAAAATAATGAAGTTGTTCACCGCGGGCTGTCAGGAGTGGCAGCTGGCAGCGAGTGGAGCTGGGTGCCCAGGGCAGTACCGAGGCGCCGTCTCTCTCTCTCTTTCTGTCTCTCTCGCTCTCTATCTTTATCTTTCCAACTGGACAGAAAAGATCCTCCTCATTGTGAGTTCATGAAGGCACATAAATAATTCAGGATGGCCAAGAGGAAAGCGGAGATCCACAACAATAGAGTCGGAGACACAGGTTTTCAGATCGAATCGTGTCCGACTGTCCAGTCTTGCTAGAAATTCGATTCACCTTTATAAAATATTGCTAATACTTTGCACACAAGAAGTGTTGATTAAGCTACATACTGTAGCACTAGGAAAAGCCTGCGATGAGTGACATATACAGTAAGTGACATAAACCTGTAATCTATAGGAAAGTGTCCCAAGTCAGAAACAGTAAAACAAGAGTCAGACTCTCTGGAAAAACAAAAAGAAAATAGAAATAGGATAAATAGGATAAATAATAAAAAATAAATAAATAAATAAAGCCTAAATTTGAACCAAACAAGGTTAAAAAAATCTTCCACTAAGAGAACAGACTGAGAAGAATAGAGAAATTTGCATGAGCCACATAGAAAATACATGATAAATCCAAAATCCTGATGCTTAAAGGCTGCATGATGTTATATCCAGTGAATACATAATATAATATAATATAATGTAATATAATATAATATAATATAATATAATATGGTCAGGTGTCCACAAACTATTGGCCATATAGAGTATCTTTATTTAGAGAGACGTCATAACCATCATCTGCCTGAAGAGCTGACGAATAATATGAAATAAAATGCATATATTATATTATATTATATTATATTATATTATATTATATTATATTATATTATATTATATTATATTATATTATATTATATTATATTATATTATATTATATTATATTATATTATATTATATTATATTATATTATATTATATTATATTATATTATATTATATTATATTATATTATATTATATTATATTATATTATATTATATTATATTATATTATATTATATTATATTATATTATATTATATTATATTATATTATATTATATTATATTATATTATATTATATTATATTATATTATATTATATTATATTATATTATATTATATTATATTATATTATATTATATTATATTATATTATATTATATTATATTATATTATATTATATTATATTATATTATATTATATTATATTATATTATATTATATTATATTATATTATATTATATTATATTATATTATATTATAATATAATATAATATAATATAATATAATATAATATAATATAATATATGCATTTTATTTCATATTATTCGTCAGCTCTTCAGGCAGATGATGGTTATGACGTCTCTCTAAATAAAGATACTCTATATGGCCAATAGTTTGTGGACACCTGACCATAAAATCAAGTGACCTCAAAAGTATCTTTTTGATTTTTTCTTTACACATTTAGTTACTATTTTCTGTAATAACTAGAAAATCCACTCTTCTGGGAAGATGCTCCTCTAGATTTTGTGGATCTATCTATCCATCTATCTATCTTATTTTAATTGACAAAAAACAAGAATATAATTCGTCCCTCACACCTTCTCCAGGGTTCACTCAATCATCTGATGCCTGAAATCCACAGCACAGTCTTCGATAAGGCCACTCTTAGATGACAGGGCGTCTTGAAATTCCCACTCAAGGTGCCATTTGTATCCCATTTTAATCTATCTTCCCAGAGCTTTTACTTAGATTTCTTCTTCCTTGCATGTTGCTCTCAGGTGTCTGTTGTGTGTGTGTGTTTGTGTGTGTGTGTTTATGTATCTGCCATACCAGCAGCACCAGGCAGTTTATGTGTTTCCACCACAAATGGAATGAAATCAGATCAATGTGACGGCCCGGGGAGCAGGAAAGTCCACACACTGTGACACTAATCTCTTCCGAGGTCTCTTATCAGCTGTTTGGTGGGCGGATGACAGCGTTTGCCCTCTGACAGCCTCAGCTTGTCGTTCCTTCCTGTGCTTTTAAAACATTCACTTCAGCCAAACCCAGGATGCATCTAATACCTGAAAAGCCGTGCAAGTGCTTCGGTAAATACCGCTATGTCAAGCTGATTTCTCTCAAATATAAAGCAAGGAAAGGGATATCCAAAAATATCAAAAATAATTCCTTTATTTCCTTTATTTTTTGTTTTAAATAATAAAAAGCATTCAGCTTAGAATTTCTGTTACAGCTGATATTCACTTACATATTTTGCCTGCTGTCACATAGGCAGCGATAAATAAAGAAATAAATCATAATAACAGGTCTGCAACAGGTCTCAAAAAAAGCATCGCATCTTCTCTACAGATACATTTGGAAACCGAGAAGTCTAGTTGCTGAAGTTTCGGGAGAGGAATGTTGTCCCATATGTTGTATATTGGATTCTAGCTGCTCAACAGTTCTGGATTTTCTTTGTTGTAATGTTAAGGTTAAACATTTGTAGTAGCTCATTTCAGCTTTTCCACTAGATCTTCATGGATCTGGCTTTGTGCACAGGAGCATTGTCATGCTGCAACAGTTTTTGGGTCTACTGGATCAAGTAAAGACATCTTCTACAATTGTGAGTACCAACTTTGGGGAAGAAGTTTCGTGAGCCACATGTTGCTTTGTTTTTAAATTGTAAGTGAATAAATTATAAAGCAATAATCCAGATACAATTTGCAAGTCCAGTTTTTTTTTTGTTAAACAAAATTAAAGCACATGGCTAGCATAAACACCATAAACACAGAAGTGCATTGTAGTGCTGTAGGCGTACACCCAGGGCTTAGCGTGAGGAGGAAAATCTCTCAAGCAATTTTTTGCCGGTGTACACAAACGTAAGTGTTTTAAAACAAAAATCGCAGTTTCTAAAGCTATCCTGATTAATGCGGATGTAGCCTTAGGGAAGCGCCATGTGCCGGGGAACTCTATGGTGGTTTGATCCAGAATCGACCCAAATACAGGAAGTGAAAGTATACATGGCGCGTGTTTTGGGTTGAGGTATTATTTATTTATTTACTTATTTTTTGCACATGCCAGCTGTTAAACTGGAGCAGAAAAATGGAACCGAAAGACAGATCGCTGTTCTGAAAAAAGGCTTCGATGCATAAATTGTTGTAGACTCATTATTTATGTACAGTAATGATGTAATCATTTATCTAAAAATCTATCTTCATGGCACTCTCATGCTCAGATCGTTGGAATGATTTCTACATGAATTTGGTACCTACATTTGCACACAAATCTATAAATGTCCAGATGTTCTGTCTTGTGTTCATTGAAACATTTTCCCATAGATAGTTTTACACAACCGGACAGTTTGGTTCTCCAAACATTCAAATGAAATACTTTTGTAAAACTCGCCAAAGATGTTCTTCACTAGATGAACATTTCTTTAAGATCCAGTTTCTCCCAGAGCAGTTCAGTAGGATTTAGGTAGCGGTGACTGAGCAGGTCGTTTCTTTATAGATATCATTCCAGACAATATGTTACTCTTTGGATAACACCTACAGACCTGGACCTATTTGTCGCTTCGGCTCATCGTCTTGTTGCTCGGTGAGTTCGCTTCCAATGAGCAGCAGTCCAGACGGAACTGCATGGTGTTGAAGTATGGAATGGTCACCATGTTGGTTCTCACGTTCCAGAATGTCTCCAACCTTCACTGCTTCAAAACAACCCCAAAACATTACGCTTCCACCTCCATTTGTAACTGTGGGGGTGAGGGAGTCTGATCACATCTTCTCTCCTGTTCTCCATCTTACACAAGATCTTCTGTTAGAGTCTAAAATGTCTTCAGAACTTCGTTCCACTCATTCATGGTCCAGTTCTTGTGTGCTTTTGCCTTGTTGCATAAAAATAAAGAAATCCGAAAAAGGTTGGTGCTGCTTTTTGAGCATCCAATTCCACGTTTAATCCAATTTGCTGTAACAATAAGTTCCACACTTCTGGAAAGATGTTCCACTAGATTTAGTGAAGATTTGTGTGAGATTTTATTAAGCCACAAGGATATTAGTAAAGTCAGGTCCTAATGTAGGTGATGTGAGGAGTACTGAGGGTGCAGTCAGCATTTACATTCATCCCAAAGGTGTTCAATGGGGTTGGAGCTCTGGAACAGGCCACTCAACATGTTTATTATTTTTTTTTTCCAGATCAGAAATGTAAGTGAATAAATGTTCTGTCACGAATCTGGAGCTTATAGTGGCAGCAAAATGAAAGTGGATTATCACAGAAAGTTAAAAACACAACACCGAAGCTGTGATCGTGACGCAAAACCCTAGAACCTAAAATACCAGTGCTAACGAGCTGTAACCAGAAGCAGGAAATCGCGATTCGATCACGTGACCTGTCGAGGAAGTAACGAAGCCTTGTTTCGCACCAGTGTGACTTTTTTTATCCGTATAAATTTGGATGTGGTTTGATTGATAAATCCTTTTAAACTAATGACAGGTTTTTCCAGGAAGGGAGGAAAGAATGAAAAGTCCTGCTGCATGCAAGACACCTCAGAGCCTTAGCTCGTGTTCAGGTGCAAAGTGCCACCCGGATTCATCTCAGGCGCCATATTTTCCTTACTGTCCTTCTCAGAAACCTTGTGACTGATACGATCATGACACCGGTTTTTCGGCGCACCTGTGGCACATGCGACCCAGACAAGGGCACCTTTACTACCATGTAGCCAGACATATATTCAAATAAATAACTAAATTCTGATGTTTGTGTTATGAAGGTGTCCACTGTGGGATGTGTTCAGCTTGTCCTGGTGTCAGGGTGATAGCAAGACGCTGCGGAGGGAATGGACATGTAGGTGTCTGTCCTACAATCCGTGTGGAAGCTATAATTGAGGCTAAATACAAGATGGAAGCATGCTTTCATTTATTTTCCATCTGAAAGATGAGAGACATTGCAGGAAGACTGTTTAGCAGGGTGACTTTGACAGGGTGTCAAAAAATTCTCTGTGAACTTCAGTGCGAAAATAAACGTCTAGAAATGTATTAGCGCAGTGATGTACAGCGGCTAAGTGGAACATCCAAACTAGCAAGTGACTGATTGGAATGTGTGTGTTCTTTCTTTCTT
Organism: Silurus asotus; assembly: GCA_024362625.1. Lineage (NCBI taxonomy): Eukaryota > Metazoa > Chordata > Actinopteri > Siluriformes > Siluridae > Silurus > Silurus asotus. The sequence goes on along the minus strand of MU551607.1, from coordinate 1,404,415 downwards.
TCTTTCTTTCTTTCTTTCTTTCTTTCTTTCTTTCTTTCTTTCTTTCTCTCTCTCTCTCTCTCTCTTTCTGTTAGCGTTTGTCTCTTTCACTTTGTCTTTCTGTCTTTCTCTCGCTATTTCGATTAGTGTCAATCTGTGACTCTCTTCTAATTTATTTTCATCTTTGTCTGTCCTGCTCTTTGCCTTCTTTCCTTTTTTTAATCTATCACTGTCTGTCTGTCTGTCTGTCTGTCTGTCTGTCTGTCTGTCTGTCTGTCTGTCTTTACTTTATTTCTCCAACTGTGTTTTTCTTTGAAATGTATTTCTTTAATCTAAAATTTTCTCTTTATTTGTCTGCCTTTTTTACTACTGTCTCTTTTTCTGTTTCTCTTGATCAATATCTGTCTGTCTGTCTGTCTGTCTGTCTGTCTGTCTGTCTGTCTGTCTGTCTGTCTGTCTGTCTGTCGCTCTTTTAATATTTAAATACATCTTAATTTATTTCCGACTCTTTTATCTTTTTCACTGTAGTCACCTGTCTTCATCTCTTCGTCTGCATTCCTCTCTCTTTCTGTCTCTAGCTTTTTGTATCACTGTCTTTTGGGGGTTGGTCTATATCAGTTCAGTCTGTCTCTTTCTCTGTCTTTCACTATATTTGTCTCTATCTGTCTGCCACTCTATTCCTATCTCTTTACATCTCTCTGTCTTTCTTCCTTTGTCTTTTTTTTCTTTCTTAGTTTCTCTCTCTATCTCCGTCTATTCCTCTGTCTCTTGGCCTTATCCTCTGTCTGTCTCAGCCACTTGGTTTGTCTGCCTGTCTCCCTCTCTCTCTCTCTCTCCCTCTCTCTCTATTAGAGACACACTCATTGGCATCTTTTAATAGATAGATAGATAGATAGATAGATAGATAGATAGATAGATAGATAGATAGATAGATAGATAGATCATTTTCATTTCAAAACTCATAAAAACCCTAATAAAAACCCCAGCATGACAATACAAGGAGAAATAGCCCACAGTGAAGTGTGTATAAATATTTATAAGCAGTCGTAAGGTGTAGAAGGTGTAAGTGAGTGCAGGTGTCTTACCCCGTGTGATGGATACGTCATCCAGCCCCAGTCTCCGGCTATGGTGGAGGTGTCGAGGAGATTTACTGCGAGAGACAGAAGCGCATGTAGAAATGTTGAAATAAATCAGGAATAAGTTAATGCACAAACTCGAAATCCAGAATATCTGCAGCGTGTTTGCATATGATAAATAAATGCTATGATAAATCCATCACACCGCTAATACGTTTGTGGGAAGTGAACTTAAAGACAATCGTTGCATTCAGGACACATACACCGATGGCGATTGATTTGCTATTCGATGGGTATTAATTAGAGAATCGTAAACCTTTTTTCTCATTAATTGCCACTCGATCGGTCTAAAGTGTTTCATGGTCGAATCCACCTGCTGGCTTAACCCCAGATCTCACCTCAGGCCACACGTCTGGCAAGATGAAACATTTTCCACCACTGATCGACATTTCCGCCGGGGCTTTCCCCCAAATTTATCGATATCCAAACTCCTAGCCCTGCTTCAGCAAGACTCCAAGGTCAACCTGAAGCTTAAAAATGAGTTACACATACTCCTGAGGTACCAATGATCATCTCCTGTTCTGCTCTCCAGACCTTCCTGATTTATCCTGATGCCCTACATCACGATGGTGCTCTCATCAGATGGAGGCCATTATCTGCAGCTGAGGATGGGTCTACATTAAAAGCCTAAAGATCCATGAGGTTACAATTAAGCTCAAGAACCATGAAAATGAAAATCGGACTGTAATTAATATAAACAGTCTGCCATGAACAATATTGCATTCCAGCTCCATCAGTGAACAGTTCATAACTTTACTAATGATAGAACTGTAGTGAATGGACATTCGGTGTCAGAAACTTTTTTCTTGTCAGAATATGTAAATATAAATAACTTGATCATTTAATGGGGTCTGAATATACACTGGATTAATTACACAGTTTACTACTAATACTACTACTGATAATAATAATTAATAATAATAATAATAATAATAATAATAATAATAATAATAATAATAATAATAATAATAATAATAATAAATAATAAAACGATCAAACCAACCAATAGACAGTAGCTTTTTGTCTAAGCGTTAGTGAACGTCATATTTTTCCTACTGTATAATTACCATGTGACCCCTGTATCTTGTCTTTTATACGTTTTTTTACTTGTTATAAAAAACATTTTTTTCACTTTATTTATTACTCAGAAGCAATCCTGATTTCTGTGTGAGGTTGAACGCTGTTAAAAGCAACAACTCCAATGCCTTCTTTTTTTTTAAACACAAAAAAACAGCACAAAAAAAGGTGAGCTTATAACTATTTAAAAAAATATGATGCTCTTCTTGTTGTATTTTGGTTTTTCAATTTAGGGTTTTTTTAATAAAGCATAAATAGTTTGGATTTTATAACAAAAAATTTATACCAACCCAATAACTCACCTAGCATCCAGAGTGACTTGTAACTTTCCTTGAGGGAGGAAACACAGAACTGTACCATTTACAGTACGTTATATATATATATATATACAATAGACATTAAAATGCTCTTTAAAAGTTTCGCCCACTTTGGTAAAATCCACTCGCCCTATGCGTCCTCATTAACACATGATCTGTAGTTGTAAAGTTTATTTATTTTTTTAATCAAAACTCATGCCAGCTCAGGGTTGAATTTTTTGCCCCTGACTCAGAAATGAGGTGCTTCAGGACTGACTTTCTCCCTCTGTCTCGTCCTGTCTCAGGGAGCATGTGTCGTAATCATAGTTATTAGCGTGCACACTGATGAAACTTCTAATTTGTGAAATGTGTTGCTGATGAGGGTCAGAAAGCAGTGAACAGGTGGCGCCTCTCTCTCTCTCTCTCTCTCTCTCTCTCTCTCTCTCTCTCTCTCTCTCTCTCTCTCTCTCTCTCATTTTCTTTTTCTGCCACTTCTCACAGTCTTTCTTTCTCCCTCTGCTGCTCACTCCCTCCCTCCCTCGCTTGCTCGCTCACTTCCTGCCATCTCGGACTGATGATGCTGTGGCCTTTCAGGAGCTCCAAGGTCAGACATGCATGTCACAATTACACGTCTCAGAAATCCCCCCACTGACAGCCGGCCATGTGATAAATCACTGAACGACGTCTGGAAACAAACAAAAAGAGGTCCTGCACTGCGCCGAGCCTTCGGGGTATTTGGAGTTTGGGGGGAAAAGGGGAGTGGTTAAATTTTCTCCTTTTTTTTCATGATCCCTTTTTCACTTTCACTGCCTTCATAGATAGATCCTTGATAGATTTAATTTAAGATTCGAAAATTAAAAATCTACCATCATATTGAAAAGCCATCACAGAAATTCTAATAGTTCTAATGGTACCATTAAAAACAATTGGTTTCCAGTATGATGTGTGTCTGCGTACATCATTACAGTTACCAACTTACCAAATAAACCAGAGTAAAAACAAGTGAAATTTCAATGATTCCTCTTTGGCAAAAGTGCTTTATTGGTCCTCATGGTATCAGAAATAACATCAAACCAAAAGACGGCTACAAATTATCACTAAATACTAACAGTTACACCATTAAAGCTTCCATTAAAACCAATACAATTCCAGTTATAACCAGTAAACACAGTCTGTATTTTTTTTCTGTATGTGATATGGCTACAATCCTTAAAAGTAAAAAAAAAAAGAAAAAAAAAAAAAA
>MU551607.1:1379994-1400649 GCA_024362625.1 Silurus asotus | reverse complement strand
AAAAAAATTCTAATTAAATAAATAAATAGAAGTTAATCTAAATCAATATTTTTTTTAATTGTATAATATATTATAGTTAAAAGGGATGTTTTTATCAATTATTATTTATTATATTAATTAATGCAATAATAATAATTGTAAATGTTTTTCTCACTATACACAATGCTAAGAGTTAATATGAACCTTTTTGTAATAATTTTTTGTTTGAATAAACCACAATTAGCTTATCGATTCTCATCACTTAAACCGCAATTTTCTTCTCTTTGAACTCTTGCCAGGATATTTGTCTAAAACTCCAAAAATCTGATCATAACCACCACCTCATACATTCATATCTGAGATCTGATTGGCTCTGCAGATGCTGCAGATTACAATGTGTTGTAAAATCATCCAACGCTGAAGGTAATAAATGTGGAACATCCGTCTTAGTCTGCATCACGATACATTTCTTTGGAATAAACACAGCATTGCTCTACATGCCTTCATCTTGAAGTCAGCGTGAAAGGATAAATATGTTTCTCATTCCGATAGAAAACCATTAAGGGTCCAAACACCCACGTGATTAAAAAAAAGTCTATTAAGTGTAATCCTTTAGTCTCTCTCTCTCTGGTTGACTTTCAAATCACTCCAGGCCTCGACATCTTCTAAAGCAATCGAAAGTAAATGAACGGCGTTCTGACAGATTCAATCGCACAATTGAGTATCGACAGGCTTCTTTAAAGGATTGTTAATGAACTGCCTTTTCTCTTCCTTTATCCTCTGTGTTCCTTTCTATGACTTTAGACAAATGAACTCTTTAGCTTAGACGTGAGGTCAGACCTCTGAAATGAGCTTTGGAAGTTCTTCCAGAAGTTTCGGAACCTAAATGCTGCCCTCATAGACACGTCTATAATTTACAGACGATGCATTAAAAAGCACTATTGAATGTGAATACAAGTAAAAAACCCACCAGCAGCGATTGAACAGCAGTTGCCCCCCTCCAACATTTTCATACCTGGATTACCCACACGTCTTTGCACCTCAGCGGCCTCTCACAATCAAAGAGTAACATGTGAATGGACTGTTTAAACGTCTGAACACCCACGAGGCTACAGGCCCAAAACTCTGCCTCCCCCTCCACCCTAAAACAACCAATCAGCTGTCTCTAATGTCCACAGACATTTTAAACACCTCACTGGAGACCTGCCATGTGCCAGCCTGTTTCAAGACCTCAGCCATTGTCCCAGTCTACACAAAGACAAGTATCACAGGACTTAAAGATTACAGACTCGTCACCCTGACTTCTGTGGTCATGAAGTCTTTTTAGTGCCTCGTGTTGAAAGACCTGAACATGGCCCTCAACTTCATCGCCCAACATCTAGACTCCCCAGGATCCTACACCAGGATACTGTTTGTAGACTTCAGATCTGCCTTCAACACGATCGTCCCATCTCTGTTCAGAGACACGCTCTCCCAGCTAAATGTGCCTGACTCCATGTGCAGTTGGATCACGGACGGCCTTACAGACAGATGGCAGTATGTGACATCTCTGACTCCCATAACATCATCACTGGATCCCCCAAGGGTGTGCCCTTTCTCCTCTGCTATTCTCCCTGTACACCAAAGGCTTCTGTTCACCAGGCTGCCAAACTCCTGAAGTTTGCTGATAATACCACCCTTCACGCTTCATCTCTGATGGGGATGAGTCGGCCTACAGGAATAAGATGGACCGTCTGGTGTCATGGTGCAGCATGAAAAACCTGGGCCTCAATTCTCTCAAGACAGTATAGATGACATCCTCTGTGACTCTCCGGTGACATCTGTCGAGTCTTTCTGCTTCCTGGGCACCACCATTACCCAGGAGCTCAAGTGGGAGCAGAACATCAGCTCCCCCACCAAAAAGGCTCAGCAGAGGATGTATTTCCTGCAGCAGCTGAAGAGGTTTCTTCTCCCTGTGAAGATGTTGGTGAACTTCTACATTGCCATCATTGGATCTATCCTCACAACCTCCATCACGGTCTGGTTTGCTGCAGATACAGCCAGTGGCAAGCCAAGCTGCAGGATATCATCCACTCTGCTGAAAAGTTGATCGGCTGCAGTCTCCCGTACCTCCAGGAACTGTATATCTCCAGGATCCGGAGATATGTAGGTAAGATTCCAGCCGACTTCTCTCACATACAGTCCCATCTATATGGTTAGGTCACCTTCTCCAATCATGTGATATTTAGAGATATATTAGCTAGTGAGGCAATGAAGCTTCCAAAAGGATTTTGAGAACTTGAAACTATGCATCAATATACAGTAGATATAGATACATACACTACAGTCATTCTGGATTTTTTCCTCATAATCTATACTCAGTACCTATAATGTCAAAGTGTGGCAACACACACACACACACACACACACACACACACACACACACAGCTTCTTTTTTACTCCTCCATTACTCCTTATCATTGTACCATTAGTCCTCCATCACACTTTCATCAATGCTTCACTTCTCCTCCATCAGCTCTCTATTAATCCTGTATCAATCATTTTTTCCAACACTCCTACATCACTTCTTCATTACTTCTCCATCACTCCTCCATTACTCTTCCATCCCTCTTTTATTTTATCTCTATTACATCACTATTACTCTTTCATCACTCCTCCAACACTTTTTAATTATTCCTTCATTACTCCTCCATCACTCCTCCATTAATCTTCAATCACTTTCTCATTATTCCTCCATTACCTCTCCATTACTCTTCCTTCACTTTTTTTTATTATTCCTCTATAACATCTCCATTACTCTTCCACCACTCCTCCATCACTCTTCCATTACTTCTTCTTCACTTTTTCATTATTCCCCCATTACTCCATGACTCCTCCATTACTCTTTATCAATTTTTCATTATTCCTCCATTACTCCTTATTCACTCCTCCATCACTCCTCCAACCCTCCTCCATCACTCCTCTATCCCTCCTCCATCACTCCTCCATCACTTCTCCATTACTCTTTAATCACTTTTTCATTATTCCTCCATTAATTCTCCATTACTCTTCCACCACTCCTCCATCACTCCTCCACCACTTCTCCATCACTTCTTTATTACTCCTCCATCACTTCTTCATAACTCCTCCATCACTACTTCATTACTCCTCCATCACACTTCCATTAATGCTACACTAATCCTTCATCACCTCTCTATTAATCCTTTATCACTCATCCATTCCATCACTCCTCCATCGCTGCTTTATTACTCCGCCATACTTCTTGCATCAGTCTTCCATCATTCCTTGACTAAAAGTACAATTTTACACATTTAATTGTAGAGAAGTAAAAGTGTACAATGAAAATGACGATGTATTTCATGACTGTTTGTCAGTCATTACTGTAGCAACGTGTACTATTATTATAAGTGTTATAAGCGGTTATAAGCATTAGACTGGACATCGTAAAGAAGTCAGCATTTTTTAAATGTATGGTGTTCCTTAAGCAGACAATGGTGGCATAATGTGTGTGTGTGTGTGTGTGTGTGTGTGTGTGTGTGTCAGTATGGTGTTTGCTATTTATGTTCCAATGAGCCTTTGCCTCAGTGCACGTGAGCACACGTCTCAGAGCCCCACGCCGCCTGTGTTCTGACTCCGTGACACCGTGTACTGCAATATGTTATTACCAGCCTTAGAGAAAAAAAAAAGATGAGAGGAAAAAAGTACATGAGAAAAATCTAACATTACTGCTCGAATCAGAAAACAATTATCTCCACACGTTTGGCCCTTTTTACAAAAAATTTTAAAAAGCGCCTTGTCCATAAGCAAATATATATATTCCTTGTCTGTTTTTTTTAATTTTTTTATTTGAGTACTCGCACGTCTTTCTCTCGTTGCCCATCTCCTGATAAACAAGGGGAGGATTTTCCCTGCCGGATCAGGCCAAAGCGCTTAGCGTCTGCTGTGTGCGCTGATGCAACCGCCTGAAACAGATATGATGAACTTTTCCCCTCACGATTCTTTCTTTTTTTTGACATTCTTTCATTTTTTGTCTTTCTTTACAATAATCATTATAAATTTGGCCCTCAGCGTTGTGGCACATCGAACATTTTGGGTGTGATGAATGCGTTTGTCACTGGTCTCAGTCTCTGTATTTTTTCATTCTTTTCATATTTTTCGTCCTCACCACTCTTCTGAGAAGATGTTCCACTAAATTTTGTGGAGATTAGAGTTTATTCAGACTTATTATCATTACTTTATCCCTTCTCCATTAATCCACAATCACACCTCTATCACCACTCAAGGAATCCTCCATAACTTCACCATCACTGTTTTATCACTCCTCCATCACTTCTTTATCACTTCTTTATCACACCTCCATCACTTCTCCAATAATGTTTTATAACTCCCCCATCACTTCTTCATCGCTTCTTCATCACTACTTTATCACTCCTCTAATACTGCTTTGTTACTCCTCCATCACTTCTTTATCACACATCCATCACTGTTTTATCACTCCTCCATCATTTCTCCATCACTGGTTTATCACTGCTCCATCACTCCTTCATCACTCCTTTATCACTCCTCCATTACTTTTTTATCACTGCTTTATCACTCTTACATCACTTCTTTATCAGACCTCCATTACCTGTCTATCAATGTTTTATAACTCCTCCATCACTACTTCATCACTTCTCTATTACTATTCCATGACTTCTCCATCACTGGTTTATCACTCCTCCATCACTCCTTCATCATTTCTCCATTACTCCTCCATTACTGCTTCAGTACTTCAGTACTGAAATACTTCTGTCCATCATGCCTCCATTCCATCACTTGACTATCATGTCTCTGTTACCACTTCATCACTCTTCTATTCCATCTCTTGACCATCACTCCTTTACTTCTCCTCCATTACCTTTCCATCAGTCCTCTATTACTTTTTCATCACTCCTCCACCAATTCTTTATTGCTCCTTCACCACGGCTTCATTTCTCCCTCTTCACCTCTTCATTACTTCTTCATCACTTATCCATTCCATCACTCCTCCTTCACAATTTCATCACTTCTCCATCACTCCTCAATCAGTCCTCCATCACTCATCTATCACTCCTCCATCGCTCCTCCATCACTCCTCCATCATGGGTAATAAATCGGTCGTCTGGTTGTGTTTGTTTGTTGCTTTAACACTAACTTCAACACCAGCATCATTCCTCCTGCTATGGCTCTAAACTCCATTAGAGCTGGTACTGGTCTTTTATCTCACTCCCTCTTCCTCTCTCTCTCTCTCCTCCTATACCTGCCTATCTATCACTCCCTCTCTCTTTAGCTGTTCTTTCAATTGCCATTGCTTTGTTTTTTGTTTTGCTGCCAGAGAAATGAAGAATCTCTCACTCGTTCTGTCACGCCTCGGTCCTCTTTATTGGATTGCCACTCGAAGGAAAACGAAGGCGGACGGAGAAGTGACTGGCGCAGTTTGCAACAGACTCTGATGCATTTTGGGATATGAGAAGAACAAAATATAGGTGTCGAGAAATTAGAAATTATTCCCATCATTGGATGAATATGTGCTCATTCCTGTTCTTGTGCAGCATTTTGAACTGCATTTCTGTTCACCACTGTTGCACAGAGTGGCTATTTGAGTTACAATGAGCTAAATCCCCTGCTGATCTCAACAAGAAGGTATCCAGAAACTGATTGTTGAAGTGCTAACACTCGTATAAAGACAATATAGGACTAAAATCAACTTAGCTAAACTGTATGGATGATTGTTTCTGGACGCCTGACCCTAAGACTGGTATGTTCTTCTTCTTTTTGTACATCCCATTTTACATTTAGTCCACATCTGCTCTTATAATAACCTCCAGCAGTTTAGCATCTAACTGAAGTGCAAATAAAAGCAATTGTGCAGATAAATATGTACAGCATGTAAATATATGTCTATGGCATCCTGAGGTTGTACCAGCTCCAATCACGTTCCCCCTTATAAAGATTATGGACCTTTAAGAAGTGGATACCGACCTTGCAAACATCCTGAACCATCTAGAGACGTACCAGGACCATTTAGATCCCACTTCATGTGGAGTTCTCATATGGACACTGGACCTCTTTGAGTGTTTAAAGGCTCTGCCATGAAAAAGCTGGTGTTGGATTTGATGATCTCAAATGTTGAGCTATTTTTTGAGTTGCTCAGTAGCTCCTGGTTTCATAATCTCAAAAGACGGTATAAACTATAGAAAGATCATTACTCATAATCTCACACTCCAGTGCTCATGTTAGTTCTCTCTCTCCGGTGTTCTGTTTTAAAGACTATAATCACACTCTTGATATTACCCAAATAAGGATGGGTTCCCCTTTTGAGTCTGGCTCCTCTCAAGGTGTCTTCCTTATGAAGTCTCCTCATCACAGTCACTACTGGGTTGCTCATTAGGGACAAACGTACAATTACAGGAAACAAACTTATACATTCTTTGATTACCACTTTATCTCTTTAAAACTGCTTTGAGACAATGTCTATAGTTAAAAGACTTTTATCGAATTGAATTTCTCTGATTGTATACAAAGAGAAGACATTTTTCTTTGTCTTCATCATAAAAATTTATTTAAATGTATTGAAAATCCTATTTAATAAAGAACAATGTATCATCATAAAAATTATAAGTTGAATGTACATTTAAATGAAGGAGTTTTTAGTATCAGTGTTTTTCCTGAAGGTAAGTTGGTTTTCACCTTTTTTTTTTTTAATCTAGCAGTAGCTGCAATTCTGTTACTGAATTAACCTGTTCAAATGAATGTAGCTATAAATGGATAAAAAAAACATTTACATAAAAGTTGTCTTAGGATAATAAGAGACTTTGGGACGTGATGTTCTGGAACAAACTTCATGACAATATTGATTATATTTTCTGTAACATTAAGATGCAAAGTGCTTTTCATCTCGAAGATAATTATGCATTTGATGCCAAGGAACTAATGTTTTCTTTTTCATTTCTCACACATTTTCTCGCTCAACTCAATGAAGATTTTCCATCCGAAACATTTCAGCATTGCTGCTAAAACCCACAGAAAACTGCAGTCGATGTCTCTTTTTAATGACTCGTGACGGGTTCAGGTTCACATCCAGGTCCAAGTAATAACTAATGAGTCAACGTTCATGAAGATATCACCATCGCGGAGCTTGTTTGCTAATCCGGCCGAGCCGTGGCAGAAGGAAACCCCAGGAGACAAGCCGTCTCTTCAGGCATACCCCCTCCGGCCTCGTCCTGTCTCCGCACAGCAAGCACGAGCTGTCGGAATCGATTTGAAACTTCGTCTGCACCCGCAGCCGTGCTAACAAGAGGCTTCACTTTTGCAAAAACTCGGTACGGGCGACCAAGAAAGACGACGAACGTCTAACGGAAACGTGATGCAGTCAGACAGATGGGTTGACGGATCCGGGAAGAGTAATGTCTCACTCAAGGTTAACCGACTAGAAATAAACCGTTAAACTCATCTTCTGGTGGCCAATTAACTCCAGTCCTTTCCATCAGTCACTGAGGTTGAATAGTGATTTGTTTCTGTTTTTTTTTTTTTTTTTCAAAAATGTTTCACATATTTAATAAATAATGAAGACGTAATCCAGTTTGGAGATTGTACACTTTATCTCAGTTATTCACTATTAATTATTAAATATAATTTATATTATTAATATTATTAATAATAATAATGAATCCGGGTAAATCTATCTATCTATCTATCTATCTATCTATCTATCTATCTATCTATCTATCTATCTATCTATCTATCTATCTATCTATCTATCTATCTATCTATCTATCTATCTATCTGTCTATGCACATCCTTCTGTCTGTCTATCTCTGTCTGTCTGTCTGTCTGTCTGTCTGTCTGTCTGTCTGTCTGTCTGTCTGTCTCTATCTTCCTATCTCTATCTGTCCGCCTTTCTATGTATGCATGCATGCATGCACTTTATGTATGTTCTGTATCTGTCTGTCTGTCTGTCTGTCTATCTATCTATCTATCTATCTATCTATCTATCTATCTATCTATCTATCTATCTATCTGTCTGTCTGTCTGTCTGTCTGTCTGTCTGTCTGTCTGTCTGCCTGTCTCTATCTGTCTGCCTTTCTATGTATGTATGCATGCATGCACTGTATGTATGGTCTCTATCTATCTATCTATCTATCTATCTATCTATCTATCTATCTATCTATCTATCTATCTATCTGTCTATCCGTCTATCCGTCTATCTGTCTATCTGTCTGTCTGTCTGTCTGTCTGTCTGTCTGTCTGTCTGTCTGTCTGTCTGTTTTCCATTTAATGAATGAATTGTTGTGAAGTGGATGTTAATTATGGAGATTTCAGAAGGATGTATATTATATTAAATGCTATATTGAACGTTTTGGATGTAATGCAGTAAACACACTGGATTTTTTATCTTCTGGTATAAACACTGCTTATTATGCATTTAGTTAAAAATAATAAATTCTCCTAAAAAGTTAAAAAGATTTTTAAACAATGCTTTAAATTATTTCCCTGAATATTGTGTTACCTTATGATGCATTATGCATTGTTATAGATTTTGTAATGTACACATACATGATTATGGTCATTGCACCATCTCACTTACATTATTATTTGTATACTTTACATAATGATGTCTTTATCTTTAATTATTGAATTATTTTATTTCCTAGTTATAGTTTGTCATATGTTTATAGCCTCAGCACATTATGACAAATTTCACATTCATGCAGCCCATAATACTTTCCAATAAAGATAATTCTAATACTGATTCTTGATAATAAGGGTTGGTATATGTGATATTCTAGCAAACTGTTTGTTTTTTTTTTTTGCAAACTGTTTTTTTTTTTTTTTTTTTTTTTGTAAGTAATTATCCTCGCTGTGTTGAGAATGAATTGTCACGAGCAGCTGCTCAACACAGCCGAGCGTCTTCATTTCTATATATAGAGTTCTGATAGATGTTGCTTGTTAAACATGGCTCGAATTTCCACGAAATATAGTTACTTTCACATCTTTTTCCTTTCCTTTCCGCACTGTCGGTACAAATCAGTAAACAGCCAGCAAGTTCCACTTTTTTTCTTTTTTTCCCACATTAAACCCTTGAGGACTCGAGGACTTGCGCACTCATGACCTTGTGAGTCCTTCACTCTGTCAAAGTCACCAAACTGCAGAGAAGAAGGAGGACCTTTGGGTTTCAAGTGCCATTTGGGATGGAGTCAGAGTCAGCGCCTTTCTGCTTATAATGCTGAATAAGGCTTGTAACCATAGTTACAACTTTAAAGAAGTATTTCAGAAAACCACGTCCTATCAACTGATGCTGGTTACAGTCTTCTCGGGTTCTTGTTTGCTGTGGTTGATGGAATGTTCAAAAATGTATATAACGTGTAAAAAATGCACCGCATGGCTGAAAGTATTAGGACACCTGACTTTTCCATCCAAAGGTGATTCTTTCTCCAAGTGTTAAACTGAAATTTTAGCTTTACAGACCCAAACCTGTAGACCAGTTCTATTAAGATATAATTTCCATGGGTTGGAGTGGAAGTTCTCCTGCTATAGAGCTCAAAACCCTATTGAACACTTTTTGGGATGAATTTAAAAGACCTCTTTATCTCACCTACATCTGTACCTGACTTTACTAACACTCTTGTGGCTGAAAGAATTTCACACTAATCTCCACAAGCACACTCCAACTTCTAGAGGAACATCTTCCCAGAAGAATGGAGCTTATAATAACAGTTTGGTGTCCAGAAACTTTATTTAATCTATAGCATTTGTCATATACTTTTTGCCCAGCCTTCACTTTTTTATAACCTAATAATTTTTACATTTTTCTTTTTTATATAATTCCCTGTATTTCTCTGGATCTGAATTATAACCTCTCACTTATTATTTCATTAATATCTAATAATTAGTAATTGTATTGTTAATTAATAATCATATACTCTCTACTTTACACTTTATAAACCACTATTTAAACCATTTTTTTATTTTATACATTTTTACTCTCTATTTTTTTTCTTATAAAATGTACTGCCCTTATTACACCCTTTATAACCTCCAATAAGATCCGTTATATGGAGTATAATATTAAGCCGTCACCGTCTTCATGAAATTTTTTTTACACTATTTATACACTACTGCAATGTTTTCCAGTTTTTACACTCTATACTTTTTTATATCTTATTTTTAGGATTCTGTCCTTCATATTTTCATATTTATATTATAACATTCCAAACCCTCATCTTAGTCCAGTTATAACCTGCTATACCATATTTATGATACTTCTTATACGCTATATACATTTTTTTTTTTACATTCTCATAATTGTGTAATACAATCTTTACCAACTTAATGTTGAATAAAATGTAGCACACACACACACATACGCACACACACACACACACACACACACAGACACACACACACACACACACACACACACACACATTTTATACATTTTTTATTTTCAATATTTGCTTCTTTCACATCCCCAGTTATTCCCCTCATTATTTATTTTATATAATATTTTTTTTAAAAAGCCTTTATAACCTTTCAATTCATTTATATGTCATTTTAGTGATTCTTAACTGACATCTACACAAGCACCTCTTTATACTTTTTACAATCCTTAATATAAAAATGTCTATATTTATTACACTTTAAATACATTCTCTCTCTCTCTCTTTTTGTATCTCTGTCTTTCTCAGTCTGTTTTGCTGTCTCTCTCTATCTACCTCTGACTCTTGCTTTGCCTTTTTTGTCTCATTCTGTCTCTCTGTCTCTCTGTCTCCCTAAATTCCAGTCTCTCGATCACTCTTTCTCTCTGTTTCTGTCTTACTCTTAATTTTTTCCTCTCTCTGTCTCTCTCTGTCTTTTACCTCTCTTTCTATCTTTCTCTCTCTCTCTCTCCATGTTTCTCTGTTTCTCTCTTCATCCACCTCTAACCTCTTGCTCTCTCTTTTTTTGTCTCTTTGTCTCTCAATCTCTATCCCTCTCTTTTTCTCTGATTCTGTCTCTGTTTTCGTCTTGCAAAATATCTCTTTTTCTTTCATGGTCTTTTAATCTTTATCTTCATCTCTCTCTCTCTCTCTCTCTCTCTCTCTCTCTCTCTCTATCTCTCTCATATGAGGTGATATCAGATGTGTTCTTGCTAAACACTTTTTCCTTCATGCTAAAACTACACATTGTGTGTGTGTTGTAGTGGTTTTGTATCATTTACACTACAGTAACACAACCAGTGAATCACTGACTGCATTGGAAATTTTTACACACAGAACCTCTACAACACTGTACTGTACCTTCGAACATTTACACAACCCTGTGTGTGAGTAATGGAACAGAAAGAACACAGTGTGGTCAGATATAATCACACAATCATATATATATATATATATATATATATATATATATTCCTGTTAATTCCAGAGTGTTCAGTGATGAGACCACGCTCACATTGGTTGCTCTGATATTATCATTAGTGTGGGAACTAACTGGAAACACACACTCTGATGATAATATCAGAGCAGCCATGCTGAGCGTGATCTCATCACTGACCACTCATCGCTGCTTGTTCATCCTTATCCGCTCACCTTGGCAGGCCGCCTCCCTCTCCTCCCTCACCTCCCCCCTTCCTCACCGTCAAAGATAGTTGCTAATCATCAAATGCCAAGTCAGTTGGCACATAACAATCGATAACATCATGGCTGCAGATGGAGCGATTTTTCCCCGTGTTAAATCCTCCCTGTGCTCTCGACAGGGGAAATGCAAGGCGATTAGCGACACTACAAACATATTACGTGCTGTTTTCACGTTCATGTAACTGCGTTTGCCTGTTTTAACAGATGGGGTGTTACTTTTCAATAAAATGGGTCATAAGAAAGGCATATGAAAAAAAAGAAGGGCATCAAAAATAGACATTAAAGGATGTAAAGCAAAATAAATAGTGTGTGTCTGAGAGCGCAATGATATAAACAGCATCAAAATGATTACAAATGTTATAAATTGTATAATCAGTGTATTGATCCAGGCTATAAAAATTCACACAAATTGTTTAAGTAGACTATAAACATAGAATGAGGGTGTAAAAAACCTTTCCGTGTATTTAAAAGACATAAAAATGGTATAAGTGGTTATGAATAGCATAAGTTGCATGTTTAGGAGGTTATAATGTGAATGCAGAAGGATAAAGAGGCCTAAACACAATATTCACAATACAGGTTTTAAAAAAACGGTCAAAAACACAATTGTGCATAAAGAGGTTATAACTGCTCTAATAGAAACACAGATGACATGGAGGTATATATTTAGTGTACAAATTGAATAATGAGGAGACTTTAAACGGCATATTATTATATGGCATATTGTGTATTTCTGGGAAATTGAACTGGTTAATGATAGACATATTTAAACACACTTATCAATGGACTACGAAGAGTGTATAAGAGGTTATAATGTAAATATAAAGATATGAAGGCAACAAGGAACGAAATCCTAAAAATAAAATGTAAAAAGTGTACATAAAGTGTGAATATGGGAAAACAGAAACGCATGTATACAAGCGCATAAAGACTGCTTATAACATAGTTCATAGTGCAAACTAATGATAACTATAAAAGTCAGGTGCAATTTTAAAACATAAACGTTTTTGATGTTAAGGCGTGTATAAAGATTATAAAGGTGTGCTGATGCATATATACATTATACAGTCATTTGAATATACAAAAAAAGTGTAAAAGGGTTATAAAGGCTAGGGATATAATGAAAGGGATTTATATAAAAAATATTTGAAGGATATACTATATGTACATATAATATGCATGTAAATACAGTTCATAAGAATGCTTTGAATGATGAATGTAAAGCTTATAAAATGGGAATGAAGGGTATTAGGTGAAAAAAGAGAGACCCGAAGCCAGGAAACCCAAATGTTGAATCCTGGGATATTTGGCTTCCCAATTACACAGCGACTCAGTCCGTCTCCCACAAGGAGAGAAAAGAGTGAGGATTTTACTCTCCTGCTGTAGAATTATTATTTCTCTCAGGGGAAAGATAAGGACTTGCTGGGGGATAGTATTTTTTTTTTCTTTCACCCTGTAAGTGAGTTTTTTTTTCTTACATGAAACACAAAAATGGCACCATGTGTGAAAATGTGTTTTCTAAACAATGCCATGCACCTCAAGCAGCTATGTGTGTATTCTCTTCTCGTTTGGGCCGTGAGAAAAATATTATTGGCCACATGCAGAGAGTTATAAATGTCTATAAATGTTTAAATGTCTATAAACGTCCATCATTGTCTGTAACTGTCAATAACTTTTTATTTGTTTATAACTGTTCATAAGATTTTCATTTTATATTTCGTTCTTTTTTTTTATAACAGGTTGTAATGGTCTATAACCATCTTTAACAAGGTTATAACTTTCTGGAATGTTCAGTAATATTATGTGGGGGTCTGTAACAGTTTATAACTGTTTGTATGTCTTGAACAGTCTATGATTTTATATGAACATCTATAACAGTCTATACCTGTCATTATAAGTCTGTAACAGTCTGTAATAGTTTGTAGCAGTAATAATAGTTTATAACTGTGACATTAGCTATATATAACAGTGTGTAATAGTCTATAACTGTTTGTGTATAAAGTTAAAGAGTATGTAATTGTTTATACAAATATATAGACTGTAATAAATCTTTACAAGTTTATACCTGAGATCTGTATTCATTTATAACTGTTTCTATTCGTTTATAACTGTTTATAACAGACAACCAGATATTTAATTGTCTATGACCAACAAGTTGAAGCAGTCTGCAAATCTCTTCAACAGCCTATAAGTGTCTATAATAGTTTATAACCCCTAAACATGTATCATTCTTTGTGGCTATAGCGGTCTATAACATTCTGTAACAGTTTATAATTCTTTGAGTCTATAGCTGTCTATACCAGTCTATAACATTCCATTATAGTCCATGATTGTATGAAAAAGTCTGTACCACGTGCAACACTTTTTATACTCTGTAACTGATTACGGCAATTTATGATGTTATTAAATAATTTTATAACAACAGTAATAAAAAACTGTCTATATGTATTTCTATCAAACACACATCCACCTGGTCTTTAAATCATTGAGCGAAACAGTGAGTAGCTTGCAAACTCCAAAAAAATGCTAAAATGTGCAAAATGTGCAGAATTTTAGAAAAAAACACACGTGGAATATGCTGTAGGTCAGAGTGAAACGTATCACTGTAATAAAGCACACAGTCACTACATCGCTCGTGTCATTACTGTTAAGGCTCAGTGTACAGTGTGTATTATGAGATTTGGGACATGAAATCGATCTGAGTGTGTGTGTGAGTGTGTGTCCAGTGTAAATAGAGTCTGTGTGTGTAAGAGTGTGTGTGTCCAGATTTGGTGGAGAAAAAAAGTCCAAACGTTCAACCGCGAGAAGCTTGTAACGGAAATTTTTGATTAAACAAAATCCAAATGTCCAAAAGTGATAAAGAAGATGTTGTCCATTGTTCTTACCTCTGAATGATTTCAAAATAATTTGCAATAATGTAACGATTGTTTCAGCTGTGAGATAGAGAGAGAAAGAGAGAGAGAAAAGTGAGATGTGAGAAAAACAATTAGGTGAGAAAGATAGAGAGAGACAAAGACAGAGCAAGAGTCAGAGTTATTTAGAGCGAGACACAGAGAGATAGAGAGAAAGAGAGAGAGAGCGAGAGAGAGAGAGAGAGAGAGAGAGAGAGAGAGAGAGAGAGAGAGAGAGAGAGAGAAAGAGAGAGAGAGAGAGAAAGATAAAGATTAAAAGACCATGAAAGAAAAAGAGATATTTTGCAAGACAAAAACAGAGACAGAATCAAAGAAAAAGAGAGGGAGAGAGATTGAGAGACAAAGAGACAAAGAAAGAGAGAGCAAGAGGTTAGAGGTGGATGGAGAGAGAGACAGAGAAACATGGAGAGAGAGAGAGAGAGAAAGATAGAAAGAGAGGTAAAAGACAGAGAGAGACAGAGAGAGGAAAAAATTAAGAGTAAGACAGAAACAGAGAGAAAGAGTGATCGAGAGACTGGAATATAGGGAGACAGAGAGAAAGAGAGACAGAATGAGACAAAAAAGGCAAAGCAAGAGTCAGAGGTAAATAGAGAGAGACAGCAAAACAGACTGAGAAAGACAGAGATACAAAAAGAGGGTTAGGAAGATTCAAAAGACAGAGAGAAAGAGAGATAATATGGAAAGAGATATAGAACAATTTAGGGTAAGACAAAATCAGAGAAAGACAGAGAACAATAGATAGATAGATAGATAGATAGATAGATAGATAGATAGATAGATAGATAGATAGATAGATAGATAGATAAAGCAATATAAAGAGACAGAGAGGGAAAAAGAAAAAAAGAAACAGGGAGACAGAGTGGGAGAGCGATTGAGAGACAGAGAAAAAGCAAGACAGAAATAAGGAGAGACAGAGAGAGAAAAATTGAGAGTAAAACAGAATAAGAGAGACCCCGAGAAGGAGAGAGATCTCAGGACAGAGAAAGACAAAGCAAGATTTTTAGATAGATAGAGGGACAGAGAAACAGACAATAACAGAGAGATGGAGAGATGGATAGAAAAAACTAAAATACAGAGGAAGACAGAGAGAGTCAGAGAAATATGGAAAGACATGGAAGAGAAAGAGAGAACAATTGAGAGAGAGAGAGAAGAGACAGGAAACAATGATAGACAGAAACAAAATATAGAGAGATAAAAGGGTGAGACATTTTCACAGAGAGAGAGAGAGAGAGAGAAGAGAAAGAGAGAACAATTGAGAGAGAGGGAGAAAGAGACAGGAAACAATGATAGACAGAGACAAAATATAGAGAGATAAAAGGGTGAGACATTTTCACAGAGAGAGAGAGAAAGAGAGAGAGTTCTGATGCTTGTTCTATCATTGTCCTTTGTCTCTAATCCCTGAGACGTCACTTTACACGTTTATCTCTGATATCTGGCTCTCAGCAGCTCCTCTAACCTTCATTACTTCATAACGTTCTCTGCTCCTGAGATTCATGAAGCCCAGACTGTAGAAAGCATTTGATATTTTTTAATATCTCGGTGCTATTTGTAACTATTAGCCTGCAATAAGTATGGAAATGAACTTTCCCTTCTGAAAATTAAAAAAAGAAAGTCTTGAGATTGGAGCTGCAGGTTACATTTCCTTTCTTCTGCAGGGTTTCAATGCAGAACCTCTGGAGAATAGAAAATGTCAGTCTCTGGTTTCCTCTGAGCAACTTTCTGTTTCTCTTTTTATCTCCATGTTTCTTTCATCATTTCTCTCAGTCTCTCTTTCTTTCTCTCTTAGTGTCTCTCTTTCTACCTCAAAATCTCCTTGTTTTCATATCAGTCTCTTTAAATTTTTTCTTAGTCTCTCTCATTCTCACCCAATGTTTCTCTTTTAGTCTCTCACTATTTCTCTCTACTTTGTCTCACGAAGTCTCTAATTTTCTCTCTCAATCTCTTTTTCTTCTTTTAGTCTTTTTCTGTTTCTCTCTCATGCTCCCTGTTTCTCTTTTAGTCTCTTTGTTTTTCTCAATCTCCTCTTTCTTTTTCTGTTTCTCTTTCAGTCTCTCTATTTCTCTTTCTTTCTCTTTAGGTCTATTTCTGTTCGAGTCTCTTTATGTCTCTTTCAGGATTTTTTCTTTTTTGGTGTTCTGTGTATTTATCTTTATTTCTCACTCTCTCTTTATTCCTCACATTATTTTCAGTTATTTTTAAGTCTCTTTATTTTCTCTTTTAGGCTCTCTTTATTTTTCTCTTTTAGTGTCTCTCTTTCATCTCAAAGTCTTTTTGTTTTCCTCTCAGTTTCTTTCTGTTTTTCTCCTAGTCTCTCTCATTATCACCCAATGTTTCTCTTTTAGTTTCTTACTATTTCTCTATCTTTTGTCTCCCCAAGTCTCTTAGTTTCTCTCTCAATTTCTTTATTTTTGATCTGAGTCTCTTTCTGTTTCTCTCAGTCTCTCTCTTTCTTTCAGCCTCTCTATTTATCTTTCTCAGTCTCTCAAGTCTCTTTTTCTTTTCCAGCCTCTCTCTCTTTCTCGTTATTACTCAGACTTTTTAGTTTGAGTCTAATTTTTTCTCTCTCGATTACTTTAACCATGTTTTCCCTCTTTCTTTCTCTTTTCTCTTTTCTTAGTCTTCCTATTTCCAGCCTCTGTCTAAGTCACTCTCTGTTTCTCTTTTAGTCTCTTCTTTTGCTCTCAGTGCTCCCCTTCATTCTCTCTTTCTCTATTAGTGTTTCTCTATCAGACACTCGATTTCTCTTTATTTCTCTTTTTTCTGTCTCTTTAAGTCTCTTAGTTTCTTTCTCAATATCTATATCTTTCTTTTATTTTCTGTTTTATTCTCTATTTCTGTGTGTCTCTTACAAATTTTATATTTTTCTTCATTTCACAGTCTCTTTGTTTTCCTCTCAGTCTCTTTTTTTTTCTCTATCAGTCTCTTTCTCTGTGTGTTTCTCTTTCAGTCTCTCTATTTCTCAAACATTCTTTTTAGGTCTCTTTCTTTCTCAGTCTCCATAAGTCTCTTTTTTCTTTTTCTCTTGTATATCCCTTTTTCTCTCAGTCTCTACTTCTCTTTATCTTTCTCTCCTTTTTCTGTCTCTTCAAGTCTCTCAGTATTTTTAGTTTCTCTCTGTATTTTTTTCTCTCTGTCTCTCTCTGTGTCTCTTCCTCTTTCTAAAATGAATCCATTTCATCAGGTTCTCAATTTATGTGGCCTCAATGACACAAATCATATTTATTATATTTTTATCCTTTTTTTTTTTTAACTGAATTCTACGATCAAACGTAAGGAACAAAAAAATTAAGTCCAGATGAAAAGAACAAGTTTTTCTTCATATCACACCATTGGGTCAATTAATCGAGACGCTTTAATCATTTATTCATGAACACCCGAAGAGAGAGAGAGAGAGAGAGAGAGAGAGAGAGAGAGAGAGAGAGAGAGAGGAAAAAAAATAAAAGACGAAAAACGTCTCGGGTGTGAACTTATGAACTCGCAAAATATTTTCCGCATCCTCCGAGTGAGACTTCAAAACACAACAGCACAAAAAAACAGAG
Organism: Silurus asotus; assembly: GCA_024362625.1. NCBI lineage: Eukaryota > Metazoa > Chordata > Actinopteri > Siluriformes > Siluridae > Silurus > Silurus asotus. Next base: position 1,382,583 of record MU551607.1, on the reverse strand, counting down.
CACCACCACCACCGCTGCGAGGCCTTTATCAAATATTCCTTATATCTCTCTCTTTTTCTTCTCTGTTGTCTTTGAGTCTTTTTGTCGAGACGTCTGAAAGTGGGGCAGAACTGTTTGGTAATCATTTCTCAATTCTGTACATCCTCCAATCCCTTCATTTCTTTTCATCTCTCCCTTCTTATTTCATCTTCCTTTTTTCTTCTCAAAACCTATATATTCTTTTTAATTTTTTTAAATTCTGAGCTGTAATCTGTCCTAACGATCACGCTCACGTGATGGACATGCGTCGTCTCTCTTATCTCGCCTGGAAAACTGTGAAGTAAACCGTCTTTAATTAGAAAATCGATTTGTCTTGTGATGAACTCCAGGCCGAGCAACAGAACATTATTTGAAAGGAGCTTTTGTGCAGGTTAATACAGCGACGCTGCAGAAAAAAAAAAACGTGGGAACAGAATACGATGGATGCGTCAGAGCTCAGGATGAAACAAGCGGCAGTTATTATGTTTTGAGTTTTTTTCCGAAACGTGTTTTCTCATCTTTTTTTTCTTCTTTTTTTTTTTTTTTTTTTACACCTGCCTTTGTCGTCGTAACGAACTTGTTTCGCTTGACTTTTATAAGTGCCCAAGCGTTAGCTGGAAAGCTGAAATCGAAAGACGGTTGACCTCGTTTCGCCTTCGCTTCCTCGCTCTTTCTTTCTCTCTCTCGCACTCACTCTCTCTCTCTCTCTCTCTCTCTCTCTCTCTCTCTCTCTCTCGCTCTATCTATCTCTGTCTCCTCATCACGCTGCACTGAACTGAACACGACAGCAACCAGTGTGGGCAAACAGGCACGCGATGTGTACGATCGCTTAGTGTGGCCCAGCGGAAGGTTACGTGACAAGAGCCGAGGCTCTGACACGCGAGCTGAAGTGAAGCGGAATCACAAAACCTGAATTTTCATCTCATCATCATCATCATCATTTGGTTATTTTATCTCTTTAACCCATATACGTCTAATAATTTTATTAGATCCTGCTTTGAAAATATCTGAATTGAACAGTATTTCTATCTGTGGCCAACTCGAAATGATCCATAATCATACCTTTATTTAAATTAACATGGAGGTGGGCGGGGCTTCAACCAATTTTAAAAGCAATTATATTCCTTTATAGTTTTTATTTAAACATCTTACCTCATATAACACAAACATATATATGCTTTTTAGAATAATTCTAATACTTTTTTTTTTTATATCTCAACAAAATTCCAACAATGTCAAATAAATGAAAGGAAAAAAAAAATGTTAAAATTATACATATTCATACCAGTATTTATATCAACTTAAAATCTAATTTAAAAGTAATACTATTTTCTTCACAGTTTTTATCATATTGTTTACATATAAAATTCTTTATATATCTAAGTATATACCTTTAGTTCTTTGAATATCTAAAAATCTAACCTTAACCCTATTTTTTATTACATTTATACATTATATTATATATTAATATTATATTTATTTATATATATTTTTTGTTAAGAATTATCCGTATTCATACTTGTATTTGGATAAAACCAGAGGTGGGCAGGGCATTAAATTCAACTTTAAAAATAATTGTATAATTCATAAAATTACACATATTTTTGATCATAATTATAATTATTCTTTAGATATTATAAAAAAAAGTGTTACAATTGTTTTGTCATAATTATATAACTTTTTTTTTTATTTCAACAGTAATTTCAACAATGTTAACTAAAAGAAACAAAAGTTTGTATGTTGGTAAAAAAAAACTGATATATTTAAAGGAATAACACTGGGTATCATATCGCACAAGATTAAAAACTTTTACATACAAAACTCTGTTTGATTGAGTATCTCAGTTAATATTACTTCTCTTCTGATTGGTGGGTTTGCGAGCGCGATGCCGATGCATATTCATAGTGATTTTGGAGGGTTATGTATAATATCATGGCTCCATCACTTGTCTTATCTGTTATCTACGAGCACAAGGAGTGACTGTGTGTCTGTTCAATAGTTTTCCTATTATTATAGAATTCTTTATTTATTTTGAAGCCGTTATCCATGCCTTTCCGAATAAGGAATTCGGCTCCGAGTGCATCTCTGATGTAACAGATTTTTGAGAAAATAGTTCAAACTTGTTTAGTGAAAAAACAAATGGACATTGAGAAAGGATTTGAAATATTTTTACAAACTGTTATTATGGAAACCAGAGTTTTTGTTATAATATTGTCCCCCAACCTGTTTATTCATTTATATCGAATCTCGACTTATCAGATTTGAGTGGAAAATATGTGTAACACAAGTGAATATTTAGTTGCATTGTTCAATGTATTATTAGTTACATATCTTATTACCTTCTACTTACACATATCTGTGTATCAGATCCATCAGAGTTTCTCAATTTAACATTTTAACATGATTGAAATTTGTCTGGAAATGTTTTTTTTGTTTGAACTCATAGACTTTTTCTGGACTGACATACACAAACACAAACACACAATTCAAAAACTCTGATTCTGATTAATTTGAACATATTATTGGATTTAATGCACTGAATCTATAACATGATTTATATATATATATATA
>MU551607.1:1348915-1372028 GCA_024362625.1 Silurus asotus | reverse complement strand
TTATATATATGTGTGTGTGTGTGTGTGTGTGTGTGTGTGTGTGTGTGTGTGTGTGTGTGTGTGTGTGTGTGTGTGTATACACCAAAATGTATTCATATTTACATATTGACACACACTTTTTCTTTTTTTTTTTTATGAAATAAATAGATCCCAGACAGACAAGTCCCAGTCGTCTGTGACAAAGCAGAATGTCTCTCAATCATCCAACAGCATTGATGCGAAGCCCCGAGGTGAGTCTCCGTGACTTTTGTAGTCGTATTGAACTCCTTCTGAACATTTCTGTTCTGGTAATAACTTTTTTGCTTGATGTCCTAAAACACTATGATTGTGTGTGTGTGTGTGTGTGTGTGTGTGTGTGTGTGTATATATACCAAAATGTATTCATATTTATATATGTATATACATGGCCTTTATAGAATATGCTACCAGAAAGGCTTATAAAGGCTTAAAGTAGACTTATGAACACTTTTTCTTTTTTTTTTTAATGAAATAAATAGATCCCAGACAGACAAGTCCAAGTCGTCTGTGACAAAGCACAATGTCTCTCAATCATCCAACAGCATTGATGCGAAGGTGAGTCTCCGTGACTTTTGTCGTCGTATTGAACTCCTTCTGAACATTTCTGTTCTGGTAATAACTTTTTTGCTTGATGTCCTAAAACACTATGATGTAGTATGTTGGTTTGTGAGCAGAATGTGTGTGAGGCTTGTGGAGGGCGATAGAGAGCTGTGATGGTGTGTAGGGAGCATCCAGCCAGGACTTGCATCTGTGCCTGAGAGGAGGTGAGCAGGAGCAGTTGGCGAGCACTAACCTTGACTTACCTGGCTGCTTTGGCATTTTGCACTCCGTGTGATGGCAGATGGCGGGGGTCACTCTGGAAGACTCGGACATCGGGTGCCGGCTATATATAGGCCGAGCGGTGACGTGACCGTTTAGTGTAACATTTTGTTCATTTGAAGCCGCCAATGATATTTGTTGTGTGTGACTGTGAATCAGACTGTCAAATTCCTAAAGTAAAAAAAGCTAATTTAAAAATTAATTTTAGTTCATCACAAATATAATTTACTAATAAAGATATTTATCTTATTGTCAACCGAACATAATAGGGTAATACAATAAAGTAGTTCAGAGGGAAAGAAAGAAAGAAAGAAAGAAAGAAAGAAAGAAAGAAAGAAAGAAAGAAAGAAAGAAAGAAAGAAAGAAAGAATACATATGCAGAAAAACCGAAAAAAGACGGACAGGTAGAAAGACCCTTAACCTAGAACTTTTTATTTTTTATTTTTATAAAAATAATCAAATAAAGAGAAGAAATTGAAGGAAAGTACATTGTATACATTTATGGTGTATAATTGAGTCTGTACTCAGGCTCATGAGGGGAGAAAAAACAATGAATATATAAATAAGAGAGATTATGCTGTATGTGTATTAAACTGTGTATAAAACTTTATGAATATAAAGCTGAGTGAGTATAAAGCTTTATAATATAAAACTGTATAAATATAAATGTGTATGAGTATAAATCTGTAGAAGTTTAAAGCTGTATAAATATAAATGTGTAAAAATGAGTATTAAAGTGTATAAAAGAGTAAAGGTGCTGATGTAAACATGACTCAGATTTCACGGCTGGATCGAGTGGCGAGTTTGGAGTTGTTCGTATTGGGAAGCCCTGCAGCTCTGCCTCACCATCACAGAGATACACAATCAGCACTAGTGTTGAGTCAGCGAGCTAAAATTAGCACTTATTGAAAACAAGACTTATGAGGAGACACCAAACCTCATACATACATTTAAGTGGATTAATTATACTTTTCCTCTCTCTCTTTAACCCCCTTTACTCCCCCCCCTCTCTCTCTCTCTCTCTCGCTCTCTCTCTCTCACACCATCTTGACCAACATCTCTTCATTCTTTTCAATTGAAGACCACTCTGTGGATGGTTCCGCCTAAACATCTAAAAGGTTTCTGAGCAACCTCATGATGAACACGAATTCATATGAACAGTCGACTGCATTGGTAAGGAACAGTTTTACATCTGGGTACATTCCAGGAGAGAGAGATTCTAAATGACTTTTGTATTTTATCCACCACTGTGTTTAAATAACATTAACAATATCATGAACTTTGAGGAAGCACTCTTGCTCTTTGTGGAAAAAGCAAGTCGAGTCGCCGCACTGCAGCGCATTTTCGTCTTCATGTGTTTACACAGCCATGTGGTGGTGGGTTTTTTTTCGGATTTGTGTCATGTCTCCACCCCTGTCGAGTGATTTTTCATTTCCCACATGTGTCTTAAGTGTTTACAGTTGTTTTGAGTTTGCCCTTTGATAAGTGTGTGTTTATGTACCCCTTTGTGCTTGTGTTTTGTGGAGTAACACATGGGTTTTTTCTGAGAGTGTCCTTGTGCTGTTGTTAGCCGAATACCAGACCTTTTTTTTATTTCAATATGGCTGCCGTTTTGGATCCTATTGCCCATTTCTTATAATAAAACTCATATTCTGTGCTTGTATCTGCCTCTGCTATTGTGCCCATGCCACAGTTTACCATTGTTATTAGCCATTGTACCATTGACCACCCAGTGGCAGTGTTTACTACTCAATTTCTTATTAATTATCATAAATGACACAGAAGATTTTTTATTTTTTTGCTGCAAAAGTGCATAACTACATTTAGACACAAGTCTAAAAAAAATAGAGCTACATTTCATCGTCATCACCTTCATCATCATTAGTGCTGCACACTGTACCCATATAGAATTTATGTTCAAATTATAAAGGTTTAAGAATATTGAAAGTGTTTAAGAGCAGAGGAAATGTTCATGAGGGTCGGGACGGTTTATAAAGATCTAAGATATACAGGTATTCTGTATAGTATACTGTATACATATTAGGTTGCCATTTTGCGGATTTTTTCGCGGGGTCTGGAACGTGACCTCCGCTTCAGGTGAGGAAATACTCTACTTTCCAGCTTTGTCTTTTTCAAGCAACACTTGAATGTGCAATTCAACTAAGTCCATTTACATAAATCTATTCAATTCAATTCATTTTTATTTGTAATTCGCTTTCAACAATGAACATTGTCTCAAAGCAGCTTTACACAGATAATGTGGTGATTAAAAGTGAATAAGTTCTTTATAAGTAAGTTTGTACCTGATGAGCGAGCCAGGGGCAACTGTGGCAAGAAAAAACTCCCCGAGATGGCAAAAGGAAGAAACCTTGAGAGGAACCAGCCTCAAGAGGGAACCCATCCTCATCTGGGTTGCACCGAGTGTCCATTTATAGCAAATATAAATCTACACATGTTCAAAAAACCCAATTAGGCAGAAGAAAATTTCCATAAGATGATACGGGATGTGTCATTAGATCTTGGCTGTAGTTAGCAGTGTATGAAGTATGGCCCCCAAAATCTGAGCAAAACAACAATAAGAACCATGAAAAGACAAATAAAAAAGAGTGCGTTCAAGGTGAGACTTAAATGCCTGTGCTAATGAAGCTGAAAAGGGACAGCTGTGAGTGATTAGTGACTTGTGATCCAGCCTTGGAGATGAAGCTGCTGCTGGGTAATGTAGTCCCTGACAACATCACACACAATCGTGTTACAGTTTCTATTTTTCTTATCAAAGTCTTTATACTTGAGAAGGTTTTAAAAGTTTGTAAAAGACCTCTATTTTACACATGCATCGTGCATAATTTCATGAATAAACATCGCTTTGGAGCCTTTCCAAACCGCTCGCGGATCGTTTTCTATAAAAGAAAAATTTCACATAATGAACACCCCCCCCTTGCCAATCCGTCTCTCGCTCTAAACTACTGTAGAGTACAAGTCCGTAAAAGCAGAGGTACAAAAGGTTATTAAGTGCTATAAAAGTCAACAATATGTGCATAATTCATGTCTCCTGAACATGACTGGATCAAAGGGGCAGCAAATCTCCAAGCGTCTCCAACTTTAATTTTTAACTTTTTTATTTTTCTCAGCAATTTCTTACTCGCTCAATTTACTTACTCATGTCTTTAGAGCGACATAAGGCAAAATTAAGTCCTCACTGTCCGAGGCCATCTGGAGGATCTTCCTCACATACATGACCTTATTTGTTGAATCTAGATTTGTGCTAATAAGACAAGGCAGCAAAACAGTACCTATTGTTAGCTTTCATAACAATTACACAAAAATATACATTTTAAATAATAGATATTTTCAGGTTTTTATAGAGTAGTTGCAGGTAGTAGAAGTTTCTCCTAAACACTATGACAATAACTGATTTAATATAATTTAATATATTTCTTCCATGAAATGATTCCTAATAGTTTGTTCTCTTCGTTTTATAGCTTATATTTTGTATAAGTTTCCATCCAATCATATTTCAGCCTTAAAGCCTTGAGAATCAATACTGTGGTCATGTGTAGCATAAATAATATAACAGTAAAACTGCTTTAACCAATCAGATTTCGAGTTGTGGACACCAGGGGCCATCTAGCAGGCATACAATAACATCAGCATTTTCTCGTCTTTTGAACGGATGATCAGAGAGCCCACTAATCAGAGCTCGCAAACAGCATCTATAGCAAACTGCAAGCATATTGCAAATATATTTGTGTGGATTCAATTGGTGTTTTTTCATTCCACAACGACTGACAAGGAAAACGTAATTGAACATCTAGGTGTGAAACGCACAGTACGGCACTGTTGTAGACACATTTCTCGTGTCTATGCTGAGGTAAAAGCTCCCAGAGATATCGTTAGAGTCTCTGACTGTTCACAATAATGAACAAAATCACATTTTGTTAGTCTTGGATACAAATATAAATAGACCATGTTGTCTTTCTTCTTTCTTAGTGACCAAAAATTGTGTAGTACAGTCTGGATGTGAAGCCCAAAAGCTTCTTAACCGCTTTTCTGATGGCAGGAGAGTGAAGAGTGTGTGAAGGGTGTGTGGGGGGGTCGTCCACACTCGGATGCCTCATGTGGTGTAAATGTCCGTAATGGAGGGGAAAGAGACTTGCCTCTGCCATCCTCACTATCCTCTGTAGGGTCTTGCTATCAGAGGCAGTGCTGTAGCTGTTCAGGATGCTCTTGTTATTTAGGATAAACATGATTAGGATAAACTTTCCTCAGCCTTCTCAGGAAGTAGAGGCGCTGCTGGGCTTTTCCTGATGATGGAACTCATGGTATGTGAACAGTTGAAGTTCTCTGCCAGATGTATACCAATGAATTTGCTGCTCTTTACAATCTCCACGGAGGATCCATCAATGATCAGTGGAGAATGGCTGCTCTGTGCTCTCCTGAAGTCAACAACCATCTCTTTGGTTTTGTCAACGTTCAGAGACAGGTTGTTGGCTCTACACAAGGCTGTTAACTGTTTTGCCTCCTCCTATGTATGCTGACTCATCTTTCCTGCTGATGGTAATATCGTGATGGGATTCGAGCTGTGCAGTTCTACTCAGTAGAATCAGCATCTCTGAGTCAGCAGAGTAAACAGCAGTGGGCTGAGCACACAGCCCTGAGGACCCAGTGCTCAGTGTGGGTGCTGTAAGTCTTCCAGAATGTTGAATGCTGAACTGAAGTTTATGAACAGCATTTGTACGTTTGTGTCCTTATTGTCCAGGTGGGTTAGGGCCAGATGGAGGGTCGTAGAGATAGCATGGTCCATGAAACGGTTTAGTAGATACGCAAAACTGCATGGAATCCAGTGAGGGTGGAAGCTGGGTCTTGGTGTGCCTCCTGACGAGCCTCTCAACCTGGCCAGGTTTTCACCTGTTTCAGAACCAGTTTAGAGCATCTGACTAGCTGTGATCGAAAACGTGGTAGATGTTTGTGTGAACAAGATCCAGCAAGTTGGCCAAGTCTTAATTGTGGCACTCGTAGGGTGTAGCATTTCTGAGCAAAGGTGGACAAAACTGTATTTCTTTACTGAGTATTATTTTGTGGGAAGTGTGTAGAGGACGGATGGAAGGAAGTGTGTGAAAGAAGAAAGGAAGGAAAAAAGAAAGAAGGGAGGAAGTGTATAAAAGAAGAAAGTGTATAAAATAAGGAAGGAAAAAAGGAAGTAAGGAAGGAAACACAAAACAGAAAACAACACAACAAATGAAGTCTGAAAGACAGAACTAAAAAAAACAGGAGAAAAGAAGAGATTAGAAAGAACAAAAAATGTAATTAAATAAACTGAAAAAAAAAACTACCTGAAAAAGTAGAAAAACACAACGTGAAAAAAACTGAACAGGAATAACAGAACAGAATAGTAAAGAAAGAAGGAAAGAAAGAAAGAAAGAAAGAAAGAAAGAAAGAAAGAAAGAAAGAAAGAAAGAAAGAAAGAAAGAAAGAAATGTAATGTCGGCTGTACAAAATCATGGACGTGATTCACATGTTTGTTATAAAGCATCGACGTGTCCGGTCAAGTCCAGGATTATCGCCTCGGCCCGAGACAGAAGCAGTTTGTCTGAAGCAGGCTGAGATATTCCTGATTTTTGTGCTTGTGGTAAGTAGAAGGTAATTAGGGGGATAATTATTGCTTTATCACTGGCAGGATGACGATGTTCCACAGTGATGTATGATCAGTAAAAGAGCACGTAATTATGATTAATTATCTTAAAATGACATTGAGGTTCCATATTTTTCTGCTCATCCAGGCAGGACTTCGGACCACCACTCTTTTTAATCAACTTTTTATTTATTTATTTATTTATTTATTTATTTATTTTCACTACCCCCCCCTTATTTATTTATTTATTTATTTATTTATTTATTTATTTATTTATTTATTTATTTATTGAATTTTTTTCCCTGATTGAGCCATTTTTGAAACCTTGGCTTCTCTCTAGTCCGTTAAAAAAAGCGAGCTCTCTGGAATCAAAACCCTATGCAAATAGAAAGTGAATTATTATTAAGCGCACGCTTCATGCTTGCAGCATTAAGACCGTAACCGGAGAGGTTGACACGTTCGTCTCGGTATCGATCACAGAGAGCTGAGGATCGTGAGAGGATCTTAAACTGGTGAACTTTCCACGAACGGTTTGTTGCAATTAAGGCATGCTGTCGCTTTTGTGTCAGGAAGAAGGGAGTAATTAGCTTCTTGGTTTCTATTTAGGGAACAGGATTGCTCCAATAGTGAGGTGGAACAGGGGGCAATTACTTCTTAAAAGCGCACTTTTGAGAAAATGGGCGATGATTCATGAAAGCCTGGGAACTGGATTTCAGCTAAATTAATAATATGATTATTGTTATTATGTGGAGCAATTTTTTTTTTTTTACAGCAACTTTGAGTCAAAGAAAAGCACAATGTACATGGAATTATTATTAGTATTAATTATTATTATTGTTGATGTTGTCACATACATATAATGTACATTGTGTAATGCAGTGAAATTCTTCCCAACAGCACACCAACCAACAGAGAACAGACAAATAATAAAATTTAAACACAATATGATAAAAAAAAATATTAAAACAAATGTTTTTTACTTTTATTATTATACATTTTTATTATTATTGTTGTTGAAAAATAGCTAATTTTTTTCTTATTTGAATTACATATAGCAGGACTTTTTTTGTGATTAATGCATTTTCTGGTCAAACACTGTGTATGTACGTTGTTTAAAACACTGGAACCTGGAGCTCAAACCGAGTCTCATTTGAGTTAATGAGTCGTTTGTAAACCAGTTGACTCTTTGAACTGGCTCTTTCGGGAGTCGACTCATGGAAAGTCGTTATCCTTTTATTTTTGCTGAGGATTTAACAGCAGGCTGAGTTCAGGGATATTTGGTATCTTTAAGACAAAAAAGCAAGGAGTTGTTTGTGATCTAAGATTTTAGAAAAGATTGCGCTGCCCAGTTATGTTCCTTCTAACAAGAAAACAATATCTTTGAAGAGTTTCAGTCAGGTTTAAGGCCCCGTCATAGCACAGAGTCTGCTCTAGTTAAAATCACAAATGACCTGAATCGACTACAAACTATTGCTACTTACATACAAAGCCCTAAATGGTAAGGATCCCATGTATCTCTCCAGTCTTCTAACACGCTACAATCCGTCGTGATCCTTGAGATCTCAAATCTCTGGACTTCTAGTAGTTCCTAGGATAGCACAGTCCACAAAAGTCGGTAGAGCGTTTTCGCATTTAGCTTCTAACCACTGAGTCCTACACATATAACATAACCTTGTGCTCCAATTCATCTGATCACATGCACATTATCAACTTGTGCTTGTTAATATTATAAACAGCAGCTACGCTAATTCCTCTCCACTGCCTCCACCTCATGAAGATTATTGACCTATAAAGAAGGAGATACTGAGCCTGCAAACATCCACAAACCATCTAGAGACATACCAGCGCCATTTGGATTTCACTTCATGTAGAGTTTGGACATTGGACCACTTTGAGTGTTTAAAGACTCTGGCATGGAGAAGCTGGTGTTGGATCTATGATGATCTCAAATTTTATCTTATGATCTATTGAGTTATTTTATGAGTTGCTCAGTAGCTCCTAATCAGGGATAAATACACATCATTCACTGAGACAATGTCCATTGTGAAAAGTGCTATAGAATTAAACTTGACTTGATCTAATTGATTTGACTCTTCGAGTTGATTGCCCTGATTCACTGAATCGAACCGAAATTCCCGTGAGTAATTTCTCTTCTCCTGCCTGTGTTTAATGACATTTGGCCACAGAAATGTGTCAGAACTGTATACAATTTTAATTGCGTCCAAGTTTCATAAGTTGCAAAATCCAATAAATCCAGTTCGGGAAGTACATTTTCACTGTTTATGTGTAAAAAAAGAACTTCATTAGAGAGAGATTTGTGCTGAGCTGACAGAGAATGCTGGACTCTCTCTCTTTCTCTCTCCTCTTCACTCTCAGTCTCTCACTTTCCTTCCATCTTTCAGCTTACAACTCTCTTATCCCTCCTTCGCTTCCCTCTCCCACTCGAACGAGACAGGCAGCAGCGAACTGAAAGGTGGGAGGACAGGAGAGAAGACAAAAAAGCTTGTCACGGCGCGCTAGCCGTTTTTTTGTCACTTTGAGAGCAGAGCCTGTAAGCGAGCTAGCAGCCCCAGCATCCGTTTGTGGGAGGCAGGGTGAGATGGAGTTCATCTGGAACCTCTCCATCCCAAATATGCTGCAGAGAAAGAGATTGTGTGCGACTTGGCAATCCTGTGGCGGTTAGCGTGCTAAATCCTGATGCCACACGGGTGCTAATCTAACCAACAGCAGCTGCAATAACAAAAAAAAAAAAATTATTCTAAACAACAAATTAAAAACACAGCTACACACGTTTGAATATAAGACTAGGTTTTGCATTTTTATGCTTTTTCTTTTTTTAAGTCATATGCTAGTTTCCCAGCCAGGTATATTTGTCCCAATTTAATGTGATAAAGTTGTTACCATGTGTTTGGCTGCACTGTGAGGAAAGAATTCAGCCAATTACACATTCTAAGGAACACATTCTTTCACATGATGTCATAGACATTTCATAAGGAGTCATAAGTTTGCCATAACAGTTTGTTTTGACTGCTAGTAATGTCATGGTACTAATCCCAACAAATATCATGCAAGTGTTTGTGAAATTTTGTGGCAGATGTTACAAATGCCATAATGCATTATAACATGTCACAATATCTATGAAATACAATGCCAACAATAGTGCCCACGCCTTTCATGTCGCCTTATACACTCTATATGTCAGATGTCCTACTCAGTCTAATCTAAGTAGGTGAAATAACACAAACACAGCTATTACTATCAAAAACCTATATTTTAGTTATGTCGCATTATAAACACAGCTTGACTTTACTACTGGCTTTTAGCCCCTTTCACGTCACCTTGTATTTAGATGGCATACACTGAGCAGCAATGCCGGCTGATCTAATTTAAGTAGGGTATAAAACACAAACTCAACTGTTACCAACAAAAACGTCATTTCACTCAGTTGTTATGTCACTTTATGAAGCATTTTCCTCCTTCACCTCGTCTCATAGACAGTGTATGTCAGATGCTCTATATTTAACTACAAAGGTCCAACATTAGTCAGTGTAATACCAATTTATAGAAAAAAAACATCATAATTAGAGTAGGGCATGTGACATACACTGTGTATAAGAGGACATGAAAGGGAAAAATGCTTACGAGCCGTGTTCATGAGGCGACAAAACATTTAAATTAATTTCCTGTATTTTCATTGGGAACAGCTGTGTTTATGTTATTTTATCCACATAGATTAGATCAATCTCTCATCCTCATACATCAGGATTTTCTGTAAGTGTATAATGCTTTATAAAGCTCTAATTTATTAAATTATAAATGAAATAAATCATTGAAAAAAATCAATATAGCTGTACTTGGTTATTCATAAGCTTTTATTTATTCCTTATAGTTTTTATAAACTTTAATAATGATTCATAAGGCCTTAATACAGTAATTTAGTAACACTTTAAAATAGGTATAATTGTTGAGTAGAGCGTATGGCATAATAATAAAGAATACATTGGGTTTAAACTAATTATTAAGGATCTGCTTATAGCACATTATTAAAGCTTTATGAAGCATTATTATAGTTAATGAAATGCTTGCAAAAAATCATTATTAATTTCGAAGCGATAAAATTATAGAGTTATGCACATGGGCTTCATAGAAAGTGTTTCCAAAGTTATTTAATTCACATTATATATCTATGAATGTGTTATGAAGCATTATGAGTATATATAAAAAAAAAAAACTTATATTGAATTATTACACACTTACAAATTTGTTTAGGCGCTTCAATAAATTATAAATGTTTATAGAAAATTTTAATGGATTTTGAAAAACCTTCACATTGAATTTTTATAAACTTACAAGATTAGCTTTATTTTACTAAGTTTAGATCATCCAACATTGCAGTTAAGGACATTTGACATATACAGTGTATAAGGCGACATAAAAGGAAAGAAAAGTGTAAAAGCTGTGTTCATAAGGCGACATAAACCTGAGATATACTGTATATAACTTGAGATATTTGTACTAGTGCGTTCCATACATTAAATTACAACTTTAAAGTTCAATGTAGGGCATCTGTCATACCCAGTGGAATTAGAGGAGCTGCTATGACACGTTTATGAGACCATTATGTCAATCTTTTGATGCAGAGATTCACTTCAAGCAAATTGAATAATTTCTTTTCTTTTCCAGAACAAAACTAGTTTAAATCTTTCTGATTTGATTAGGTCCAGATGAACTCATCTGCCAAAACGAGGGGGAAAAAACAGAAACACACACAGGGTCCATTTTCTTAACAGCTGGGAGTTCAATTAGCAGTTGATAGGAGAGCAGGAGTTTGGACGCTCCGGTTTCCGATTCCTCATTAAAAGGGGGGACGGCGTGGGCCGCCTCGGCACTGCGGGCCAGAATAGAAGAGTAATGTTCCTCTTTGCACAGCTGCTAACTGACAACAAAAGGCTTGTCAGGATGATTAATGACTGGGGAAGCCTCTCTTTGTTACCGACACTGCACTGTACACTGCTAAAAAGCTGCTAAAGTTGGGCAAAAGTGTTGTGCGAAGGCGGCACAAAGTAGCGCCACTGTTCAGAGGGACGCTAAGCACTCGATAAAGTCTGCGTGCTATCAGGAAGAAAAAACAAAACACGATGCTCAAGTTGAAAAAAAAACCCCAGCGTGCCACATGACTGAAGGAAGTGTTATGTAACTGTAATATAACATTAATAGACCACCGATGGAAGATTTCCCAACACGGAGCTCTGTTCGTCAGCAGAATTATGAGATCGTTTGTCTTTGAACGTCCGCGTCGATAAGGTCAAAAGGTCATCGCAGTTTAACATTTTACTTCCTGGTGCAAACTTTTTGGCCATCTATGATATGACAGATCAGATGGAGAAACACATTTACTCATTGATTTTTTTTTTTTTAATGTCGGCTCAAAACTTCATTCCTTCATCGTCACATTGCAGGATTTTCTGTGAGCGTATAATGCGCCATAAAACTCTTATAATCTGTTATAAAATAAACTACTCATAAGGCTCTAATAATAATATTAATAATAATAATAATTGATTTAGTGGCAATTGCAAATATGCATAATAACATGCAATTGTTAGTATAATAATAAAAAATAATACCATGTGTTAAAACAAATGATCTGCTTATAACGCATTATTAGCGCTTCATTAAGCATTATTGTAGCTCAATAAAAAAAAATTCTTGCAGGGATTTTTTTAACCAAATTACTAATAATTTTAAATGCAGTTACAATTAGTTTTGAAAATGGGATTTAAAGAACACGTTTCCAAAATAATGTATTATGCATTATATAGCAATGAATGTGTAATGAATCATTATAAGAGTTTAGAGGAAAAAAAATTGTAATCGTTACAAGCTCACAAAAATGCATAAGCACAATTATGGATTATACATTTTTATGGAAACTGTTAATAAATTTAGAAGAAGTAACTACTAGAAGTAAATACTTAATTGTACTTAATTAATTTTTCTGGTATCAGTAATTTACTTCACTATTTATTTATCAGACACATTTTTACATTCACCCATTAAAATCTTTTACAGAAATATCTGCACTTTCTACATTTTTAAACCCAACTTATTAGATTAGTTTTAATCTATTCGTGACATGATTAATATTTTTTCTTCTCATTGCTCACCATTTTGAGACCATGAACCTTTTTCTTCTAATTGTGCAGCTTTTTTCAACGTACCACTGGTCATTTCCTGTCTCTCACACACCACTGATGTAGAAGGACAGGGCAGAAGGCAGTAAGAAGTCTGGGGTTAACATGGATGAGACAGAGGGAGTCAGTGATGTAAACATGACTGAGAACAGAGACATTTTTGATCATCATCATCTTTTCTCCACTTGTGTTCTATATGGTGAATCTTCAGCCTGGACACATTCATTAGGTAACAACATAAAAAAAAAATGCAACTTCAACTTTTAGTCTTTAAAAACATCAGTATCATTTACTTGAGTAACAAATGTGTGTACTTTTGCCATCTCTGTAGGAAGCATTATAAGAGTCTAAATCATGCTTGTAGGGAAAAGGTATAGAGTCCAATTATGATGGGTTATGAATGTAAGCTTTATGGAAACAGTGTCAACATTTTAAGAAATATTAGTGTAACTTTATGAGGTATTATTATTGTATATAAAACGATTATAAGTAACCAAAATATTATTTATATCACATCATTTGAGGTTTATGACGCATAATAAGCAATTATAAAAATGCTTGTAAGGAATTGTTTCCATCTCATAAGGAATTAAAGGCATTTTTATAATGAGGAGGGAATATAGGCTGGAAAGTGTTCCCAGAAAGACGAAGAAATTGACCGATTTGCAGAAACTTTCTGACAGGAAGGTTCGTTAACTTCATCTGTGGCTTTTTAACGCTTTTATATATCAGATACTCCTCGACAGCTCTGCAACAATCTGCCATCGATTCGCACATAAACAAGCTGTGACTCTCGAAACTATCAGTGGCCTTCGAAAAAGTACAGTACTACCCTCCGTGCCCTGACGAACTATCAAGAAAGGGCTTATAGCGCATTATTAGGGCTTTATATGGCATTATTACGTTTAATAAAATGCTGTAAAGAATGGTTTACACATTTTTAAGCATTTGCAGTTATAATGAGTTATGAACATGGGCTTTATAGAAAGTGTTATTAAAATGATTTGTTTCACATTATGAAGCTCTAAATGTTTTATGAAGCTTTATAAAAGTACAAAAAGAAATTAATTGAACCTTGCAAAGATTTATTGGCACAAGCAACCAGTTATTCTTGTCAGATGCTCCTCAACATCTACCATCGATTCCCACGTAAACAAGCTGTTAGAAGGATGGAAAGATAGATTTTAACCTAACTTTTGTAAAGTACAATACTCCACTCCATATGCCCCATTGTTATAGAAACATTCTCTCTGCGAGGTTCTCCAAACGATTAAGCTCATTGTGAATTCACACAACCGAGTGTCTGGTTCAGTCTGCTCTCACACTGCGGAATTTTTTCACCTAAGGCTTTTGTGTGACGGGACTCACCTGGGATTGCATTGTTTTGATGCTTTAAGTGAGATAGAAATCAGACCTTTAGACACAGTGTCACACAGGTTATGAACTGTAGGATGGACTGTGCGCCTCACAGACAAGCTTGGCATCATGGGAATATCTAAGAAAGACAGGATAGGGAAAAGTGAAGTTAGGTTTCGGTTGTGACCTGAATAAAAAAATAAACAAGTATCTTGGCCAACGTAGAAAAGAGTGTATGGGCTAAAAGTTGGTTCAAGCCGAGTTCATAAGACCGCCCAAGCTATTTCCGACAACTGACATAAATCTGCATGACCGATTATTCCGAATTAATTCCCCACAGAGTAATTCCACCGCTCTCGTAATGACTGCTTTCACCACACTAAATGTCAAACTCACACCACATCCCCTCCACGTCGACATCGTTTTGTGCGCTACGACACTTTTGTCCGCTGTTCCAGCGAACGCCCTGAATAGCGTGTTATCAGAAAAACTTCTGAGAGAAGGTTTTAGGAGCTTGCGTGTCTTCCTGTAACATGCCTCGCACGTTCTAAAAGCAGCATCGTGGATGAAAAAAGAAGAAGAAGAAAAAAAAGAAAAGTTTCTTTGGGCTTTTTGTTCGCCCTCAGCAAGAATAACACATCTCTATCAAGCCCGAGCCCAACCCATCATGTCAGAGTTATTCTGAGAAACATGGCATGCGTCAACGGTTCTTCTCCTCCATGTGGCACAGTAGAGACGGGGGGTGGGGGGTGGGGGGGTAGATTGGAGGAAAAAACTGGAACATCCGAGTAGCGTCGATCTGCAAAACCCAGGGCGCTATGAAGAGTCTGAAATAAGACTGCTGAAGTTCATTCTCCAATTTCTTAATGTTTAGATAGATAGATAGATAGATAGATAGATAGATAGATAGATAGATAGATAGATAGATAGATAGATAGATAGACAGACAGACAGACAGACAGACAGACAGACAGACAGACAGACAGACAGGAAGACAGATTTTTTTTTTATAAGCAGTACATTAATATAGAGCAGTGATTAAACTAGTTTGAACAGCCAATCTGAATCAAGTGTTCAGACACACCGTGGTATGAATTCTAAATTCCCGTCAGTCTAAAAACCGTCAGTGTGTGGGGGCTTCGACAGTTCGCAGGTGAACTCGTTTCTCTCGGCAGCTGTTACTGCTGCACATGTGGCACCGTGATAAATATTAACGAGCGCTCGGTCTACTGATGTGCATAAACCCGCTATATGACAACTTACACCAAGTACTGTATTGATAAGCTAGGGCTGTCTTCACTGCATGTTATACAACGCACATCCGTCTGTTAATGACTGTTAATGAAAAACATGCAGCGTTTATCATTCCTGAGAGCAACATTGGCATCAAGGGATGTAGGAAATCAATCTGAGAAGACAGACAGTGTTTTTTTTCTAGGGGCAGAGCCAGACAGTAAATAGGTAAGCGCTCGCCGATTGTGTTGTGCGAATTTGGGATAGAAAAGGATTAAAAAAAGAAAGAAAGAAAAATAACCACCAGCATTGCCAAAGCAAGTCCCAGAATTCCAGTGCTACGTTCAGCTGTAATTAAAACAAACTGTGATTATTAGGACCACCGACTCTCCCTTCAGCAAAACAAAACAAAAAAAAGATAAAAAAACAACCCCTGATGACTGGATTCATGAGCTGTCGAACTTCTCACAAACGTTAAAATTGCGAGTGGGAGAGAGGGACTTTGGTGGAAGAGAGGCAGAAATGAAAGGCTTTGGGTGTTCCTAATCTTAGATACAGCACTCGGCTCTGTCTCTCTCTCTCTCTCTCTCTCTCTCTCTCTCTTTCTCTCCATTTTGGAGAGGCTTATCTCTCTTTCCAGTTATAATTTTTCAGATACGAGTCTGGCAGCTTCCAGGAGCGCCGTGGGAAGAAACTGTGCATAAACTCGGCACATGAACAGGATAAGAACATACGTTAACACCGCCATAACGTATTGCACTGACCTGAGCGACAAACACCAATAATATCAACAAAAATACCAAACATCTAACATTGAGAACTCATTCCATTATTTTTACCAATTAAAAAATCTAAATCAGCATTATTTATTTATTTATTTATTTATTTATTAAATACTACATAGCAAAACACTATTCTATACTATACTGTTACACTATACAACACAATTCAACACTGTGTACAAAAAACTCTATATAACAACGCGTGGCATTACAAAGAGAGAGGCATTTAACATATTGATGATGAAAACCATTTTACTAAGACAAGAAACCCAGTTAAAGCTCCAAACATCTACACTACACAAAACTAAAATACAGCCTATTCAACAGAGATGCAGACTCGTAATGTGCAACGCTCCTCAGAAGCAGTAATCTAGTGGTGCCGCTCTTATTCACTGGTCTGGAAGTGGAGAACAAACCCTTTTCTGGGATGAGACAAGCTAGCTAGCTTCGCGGTTGGCCGACCTCCTCACGATGTCTAGCTTTTCTGGAAAATGGATTTTTAAGTATGTCCAAGACCAAATTAATTTATTTTCCTCTGTAAGCATAAAAAAAGTCTAAGTCAGATATATTAATGTGTGCAGCGCACTACAGATGTGTTGCCAGTCGAACTTTGCTGTAAAAGTTTCCCACTGATCAACCAATCAGAAGACAGAAAAATGCTGACACAAATTTCAAATCTGATTGGCTAAAAAAACAGACTCATTTTTAATAGAGACTGAGGTAAAAAGGCCAGCAGTGCAGACCTTGAAGGCCCTGGGAAGATTAGATTGACATGGCAGCACATGGAGGCTGAAATCTGATTGCACAAAAAAATCTAACTCTCACATATACGTACTGGAAGCAGTGCAGCCAAGAGAAATGCTACGAAATGAAGAGAATAAACTGTAAGCTATAAATTAATACAATTTCATGGAACAAATATTAGAATTTAGGCTGTAAATGTAGGTCAGTGCTTCTGATAGTGTTTAAGCCAGCAAAAAAAGGCTTTGCTGGCCCTACTATACCATACCATACAATACAACAAAACATTGTACTTGCACTATACAATACCATAACATACTATTCTATACCATACTATACAACAAAACACTGTACTGCACTACACTACACCATACTATACCATACTATACAACAAAACACTGTACTACACTACACTACACTACACTACACCATACTATACCATACTATTCAACAAAACACTGTACTACACTACACCATACTATACAACAAAATACTGTACTGCACTACACTACACTACACTACACTACACCATACTATACCATACCATACAATACAACAAAACATTGTACTTGCACTATACAATACCATAACATACTATTCTATACCATACTATACAACAAAACACTGTACTGCACTACACTACACCATACTATAACTATACTATATACACCATACAGCAAAAAAAGGCTTTGCTGGCCCTACTATACCATACCATACAATACAACAAAACATTGTACTTGCACTATACAATACCATAACATACTATTCTATACCATACTATACAACAAAACACTGTACTGCACTACACTACACCATACTATACCATACTATACAACAAAACACTGTACTACACTACACTACACTACACTACACCATACTATACCATACTATTCAACAAAACACTGTACTACACTACACCATACTATACAACAAAATACTGTACTGCACTACACTACACCATACTATACCATACTATACAACAAAACACTGTACTACACTACACCATACTATACAACAAAACACTGTACTGCACAACACTACACCATACTATACAACAAAACATTGTACTACACTACACTACAGTACACTACACTACACTATAGTATACCATACTATACAACAAAACACTGTACTACACTACACTACACTACACTACACTATAGTATAGTATACCATACTATACAACTAAACACTGTACTACATTACACTGTACTACACTACACTACACTACACTACACTACACTACACTACACTACACTACACTACACTATAGTATACTGTACTATACAACTAAACACTGTACTGCACTACACTATAATATACTATACAATTCTATACTATACTATACAAAAGATTAGCTAATTCTGCTTTTCTTTTGTTTATTTGATTAATTCCAGTATAATATACATGGTTCATTTACTGTAAAAAAAAAAAAAACACCAACCAAGAGCTGTC
Organism: Silurus asotus; assembly: GCA_024362625.1. Lineage (NCBI taxonomy): Eukaryota > Metazoa > Chordata > Actinopteri > Siluriformes > Siluridae > Silurus > Silurus asotus. The sequence goes on along the minus strand of MU551607.1, from coordinate 1,353,801 downwards.
TATAATGTATGTCGCATCCCCCGGCAGCGAAAGGACATGAATATTTACTGTATGATTAGTATATAGTAGTGATTTTCCCCTAATGTGTATATATTTAGTTTCAGGAAAGTTTCTAGAGATATTCTGATGAACAAACTGACACACAAAACTGACAAACACTGAATACATCAAATGTGACCAGCACACTGCAGCTAAATAAAGACAAAAGAAAAATATCTCTGGCATTTCTATGACTTCAGTGTTCTATATAAGATCCAGGGGTAGAAAAGTAAAGGGGAACTGCACTACAAAAATCTTATGGTCCAAGTTTAAGTTTGAAGAATAATTTATTTGCGTAGAGATTCTTTCTAAATTAAATCATAATCCAGATCATACATAATGCCTGAACAGAACAATACTACATAATAGATATCTAAATAGATTGCTAAGATAAAAGTAAAATGGAAAATGTTAATGAGAAATAATGTTAATGTTTAATAATGCAACTGCAGTGAATACTAAGGCAAGTTAGCACTTGCAACTAATTCAACATAACGAGCTAGTAAATGTACTAATTTGACATACAAACAAATCTTGCAAGCTAATTTAACAAGCTAATATATAAACCTGTGCAATGTACAGTGTCTGTTTAAAATTTGTAAACACCTTGAATTCTGTTTTTTTAGACACATGCAAGTTTCTTTTGTTTCAATACAACAAACTGGGTAAAAGGCAAAAACACACAATAATTGTGTATTCACAATACAGTGAATAACTGGCGGAAAGTTCTGTGGACAGATGAGTCCAAATGGAACAGTTTTTGTCTCTAACACAAGAACTTGGAGGGGTTAAGAAGGAGAACAAGAGCTACGATCTGATCAAACTACCTCCCCCCACAGTCACACATGAAAGTGGAAGCTTAATGGTTTGAGGATGTTTTGGAGCAGAGAAGGTTGGAGACTTATTGTGGGTCAAAGAAAAGCTGATCCAACATGGCTCCCATTCTATACTTCAACACCATGCAATTCTATCTGGACTGCGGCTTATTGGAACCAAATTCACCATACAACAACATATTGAGCCAAAGTGTATGTCAGAGCTCTGTAAGCGTTATTTAGAGAGTGAAGTGCTCTGGGATGAACTGGATCACAAAGTCAGAAAGTAATCTCCATCTACTGAAGAACACCTTTGGTGAGTTTTACAAGTATATTTTCTATTTGTTACATTACCCAGTTTGTTGCATAAAAACAAACAGATAAAAGACTTGGTGTTTTTAAATGTTGACATGCAGTGTACGAACATTAACTATGTAACTAATTTAACCAGCTAATATACAAGAAAATAATTAGCTAGCTAATTTAAGAAACTGATAAACAAAACTTGACTAGCTAGCTAATTTAACAAGGTAATGTACAAAGATAACTAGCTAGCTAATTTAATCTAATTTACAAAACTTTAATTGCAAGCTAAAAATTAATTTAAAAGAATTATCTTAACTACAATTATCGTAATATCGTATATTAAGAATTATCGTAACTTCAAGCTAACTTAACAAGCTAATGTATAAACCTTAATAGCTTGCTAATTTACCAAACTTTACTTAACATGCTTCTTTTAAAACAATCCAACCAACCATGAGCGAATCAGTAACCAACAAAATAAACATTGGGTCAAAATGATGAGATAGGGAATGAAAAGAAAGTTTGAATTCAAATGAACCTGAGTAAAAGAATCTTAATTTTGAGTAAAATATAAATCTTCCTTTAAGACTAGAGGAAAGCCGAGTCCATTTTTTTGCTCATGGTCTCCGTACAGGCAACGAATTACTGATGTAATGCCTGAAAACTTTCATTTCCTTGATTTTTTTTGATCAGCAGCAGTCTGAGACGTTTGGAGACGGAGGAACAGACCGCAGATCGGATTCGCCTGAAGAGCAGAGCTCCTCTTTCTCCTCAGTGCGATCGCATCACAGTTCATTAGTTCAGGTTACATAACTATGCTAATGACTCTATGGCTTTACTGCACTGATCACACCATGGGGATTTAACACTCTTTTTTTAAAGGAATTATATAAACCCAAGAGATGCTTTTTGATGAAATAATTAAAGCCCAGTCCCTGATCCTGATGCACTACAGATGAACTCAATGAATTTTCTCCATCTGTTTTTTTTTTTTTTCTTTCTTCCTTCCTCTTTTTCCTGTTCATTGCCCTGGAAGTGAACATTTTGGTATTGAGTCGAAGAGGACCTGCAGGTCAAGGTCATATTCAGAGAGGGTTAATGAACAGTAATGTACTTGTAGTGAAAGACGCATTTGTCTAATTGGTGTCATCCGGCGATGCGCAGAATTATCACGCGATATTTTCCATGTTGAGATGAACATTTTTGTCATTACAACGTGAAATTCTGGTTCAGTGATTCACACAAATTTGGACTTTATACGGCAATTAATTTTAAGGGGAAAGAATGCATTACATAAAATACTCTTGGCAAATTTATTGTGAATTAATGCTTTAATTAAATTGATTTTAGTTTATTTTTATTATTATTGTTAAACAATGAATATGACAGTATGATTTAACTGAGGAAATGCACCAATTAAAATTAAAAAGTCAGGCGATTTTGTAAGTTGGGTGATTTTGAATTTGATACCAGCAACACATCTCAAAACAATTGGGATGGGACGCAAAAGTAAAGTAATATTTTGCATTTTACTAATGAGGTTACTTGACAGCAGGTCAGTAAGATGATTGGGTATAAATAGTACATTTTAGACAGCCAGAGTCACCAATTTGTGAAAAATTATTTCAGAAAAATATTCCTTAACCTAAAATTGCAAAACATTTGAATATCTCATCATTTACAGTACATAATATCATCATCATCATCATCATCTTTGGGGCAACAGGTGGCACTGCATTTAAAACATTCATGATTCCTCAATGGAAATCACTGCATGGGCTGATTAACACATCCAGAAATCATTGTCTGTGAACACAGTCTGCCATGTCATCCACAAATGTAGGGGACATTTCTATCATCCAAAGAAGAAGGCATGCGTGAACATGATTTAGAAACACCGCCATCCTCTCTGGGCCAAAGCTAATTTGAATGGACTAAGACTAAGCGGAAAACTGTTTTGTGGTCAAAGGAATAAACATTTTTATTTCTTTTTGAAAACCATGGACACCACTTCCTCCAGAATAAAGAGGAGAGGGACCATCTGGCTCGTTATCAATTGATCTGTTTTGAACTTTTCCACTTAATGCTAGTTTAACAGTTAGTCCAGGAGCAGTTGCTAAACTTTTAACGATGGGCATGGTCACAAATCAGTCATAAAGTCTTACTCAGTTTTAGCTCAGCAGCCGTATTTAGTTGTTCACTAAACACTACAAACAAAAGTTTGCCCATGTTCACAAATCCAGCTCCATAAAGATAGACATGGTTGGAGTCAAAGATCATGAATGGTCTGCTATAGATCTCTGATGCATGTTTTTGAGCACCTTTGAGATGAATGTGAATGCTGACTGTGCCCCAGACCTCCTCTCCTCACCTACATCAGTACCTGACTTTACTAACACAATGGAGGCAATAGTGGTGAGGAAAAAACTCCATAAATGTGAAGAAGAAACTTTGAGAGGAACAAGATATATCTTCATCTGGTGTGGTCCTAAATCACTGTGTAGTATTTGGTCAAAAGACAATTGTCTTACCAGCAACTTCATTACAGTTCCATCATGACGTCTATTGTGTCAATATTATCTCCACTGATGGCACGGAAGAGTTTGTGGCCATTGTATTCATTAAGCCTCGGGCTCTTGTCAGTCATTTTTTAAACACTGAACTTAATTGGTCACTGTAGATCTTGAAGGCGGAGCTTAATTTACTGACTGCACAGAGAACAGCCTTATTACTCAGACTCTGCGCTTATTTACGGCAACGACGACAATTCTGCTCTGTTTTTAGCTAACAGGCGAACAAACCATGGGGTAGGAAAGTAATTATCTGTAATGATGAAGTCATCCTGCCTTACAATTTCATATAATTGGTTTTCTCAGTGCTGATACCGCAGAACCCATGAGACCCAGAACATACAGCAAAAGCACTTATTGCTGCTGCCTTAATAACAAACACAATAAATTTCTCACCCTGACAAACAATAACAACTGTAACTGTATATTTGCTGTTATTCACTATCATTTATCCTGGTTCTTGTTTTGTGGGTACTGAAATTGGACTCAAAACTGTGCATTCAAAGTCAGATTAGCATACTGGTATTACAGGGGTCACGTGACCAAAGCCATTTACATCAAATTGATTACTCTCACAAAAGACAGAATGTTTATCTTAATAAACAAAGGTGTTAGGAAAGTCATGTAGGTGGTGTAGGTGAGGTAAGGAGGCCTGGGGTGTAGTCAGTGTTCACAATTATCCCAAAGGAAATCTTCCACCAAATCCAACCCATGTAAAGCATATCTTTATGGAGCTGGCTAGTCATTCTGGAATAACTTTGGGTGTAAATTCAATCAGAATAAAAGCTCCCATATCTGAAGACGTCATATACAATTGTGTGCCTCCAACTTTGTAGTGATAGTTTGAGGAAGAACCACATTTGGGTGGTGAAGTCAGATGTTTCAATAGTTTTAGCCTTATTTTGTCTTTTTGCTGCTCCTGTGTGGAAAAATGTAGATTTTATATTTATAGAGAAAAAAAAAAATTTGTTCAATACCAAAAGACAAGCGGGAAAAAAAAAAAAAAAAAAAAAAAAAAAACACCAAAATAACACCTACAATCATAATAATCAAAACAACTATAATAATAATGATAAAAGGAAGAACGGAAAATAGTATTTTTTATTATTATTATTATTATTATTATTATTATTATTATTATTATTATTATTATTAT